>CAUYQU010055926.1:0-33770 GCA_963574635.1 Cheracebus regulus
TGTGTATATGAATGCTTTTTAATTTTTTCTTACTTTGTTAATCCTACATGTTTAATTTTCTGGAGTGATTAATAAAATTAAAAAAAAAAAAAAAAAAAAAAAGAGTGTACTTCCCAAGTAGTAGTGAGAAAAAAGAAAAGAGAAATATAAATGGAAAGGTAGAAAAAGCTGGCAAAAGAGAAATTCCAAAATAAGATGGCAAAAATAAATCCAAATATATCTGTAACAAGTGCACTAAATTATCTAGTTAAAAGACAGTTTGATCACAATGGAAAAATCTGTCTATATTCTGTTACAAAGGACATACTTAAAACATAGTGATATAGAGAGACTGGCTATAGTAAAAAGAGTGGGGAAAAAAGTACTAGGCAAATAACAACTGACAGAAAGCCAGTGTAGCTATATTAATGGCAAACCAAATAGACCAAGGCAAAAAGCATTGTTAGAAATAAAGCCACTACATAATTGTAATAGATTTAATTTGCTTTGAAGATATGACAATTTTTAACTTAGATGTATCTAATAACATAGCTTTAAATGTTTATACTAGAAAGTAAGGAAGGCTGAAAATTAAGATGTTTAGCACTTCTTAATAAATCAAAGACCAGTGGAATTAAAGCAAGGAAAATAAAAAGAATGAGCTAAGTGTGGTGGCTCATGCCTGTAACCTCAGGACCTTGGAAGGCTTAGGTGGGCAGATCACTTTAGTCCAGGAGACTGAGGCCAGCCTGGACAACATGGCAAAACTCCATCTCTACAAAAAATACAAAAATCAGCCAGGTGTGGTGGCATCCAATTTAGTCTCGGCTAGTTGGGAGGCTGAGGTAGGAGGATTGCCTAAGCCAAGGAGGTCAAGGCTGCAATGAGCTGTGACTGTGCCACTGCACTCCAGCCTGGGCAATAGAGTGAGACATTGTCTAAAAATAAATAAATAAATAAATAAATAAATAAATAAATAAATAACATGACAGTAATCACAAGTAAAAGAGAAAATAAATATACAAATCCACACATAACAATAATAACCTTAAATGTAAATGGGCTAAATGACCCAATCAAAAGACACAGATTGGCAAATTGGATAAAAAGTCAAAATCCATCAGTGTGCTGTATTCAGGAAACCCATCTCATGTGCAAGGAACACATAGGCTCAAAATAAAGGGATTGAGGAAGATTTACCAAGCAAGTGGAGAGCAAAAAAAAAAGCAGAAGTTGCAATCCTAGTCTCTGATAAAACAGACTTTAAGCCAACAAAGATCAAAAGAGACAAAGAAGGGCATTACATAATGGTAAAAGGATCAATACAACAATAATAGCTAATAATCCTAAATATATATGCACCCAATACAGGAGCACCCAGGTACATAAAGTAATTTCTTAATGACCTACAAAGAGACTTAGACTCCCATACAATAATAGTGGGAGATTTTAACACTCCACTGTCTCCACTGTCAATATTAGACAGATCAATGAGACAGAAAATTAACAATGATATCCGGGACTTGAACTCAGATCTGAACAAAGCAAACCTAATAGACATCTACAGAACTCTCCATCCCAAGTGCACAGAATACACATTCTTCTCTGTACGACATCACATCTACTCTAAAATTGACCACATAATTGGAAGTAAGTCACTCCTCAGCAAATGCAAAACAGTGGAAATCATAACAAATAGTCTCTCAGACCACAGTGCAATGAAATTGGAACTCAGGATTAAGAAACTGACTCAGAACCACACAACTTCATGGAAACTGAACAACTGGCTTCAAACTAAACTACAAAGCTACAGTAATCAAAACAGCCTGGTACTGGCAACAAAACAAAGATACAGACCAATGTAACAGAACAGAGGCCTCTAAGGTGACACCACACATCTACAACCATCTGATCTTTCACAAACCTGACAAAAACAAGCAATGGGGAAAGGATTCCCTGTTTAATAAATGGTGTTGGAAAAAGTGGCTAGCCATGTGTGAAAACAGAAACTGGACCCCTTCTTGACACCTTACACTAAAATTAACTCCAGATGGATTAAAGGCTTCAACATAAGACCTAACACCCTAAAAACCATAGAAGAAAATCTAGGCAAAACCATTCAGGACATAGGCATAGGCAAGGACTTCATGACTAAAACACCAAAAGCATTGGCAACAAAAGCCAAAATAGACACATGGAATCTAATTAAACTCCAGAGCTTCTGTACAGCAAAAGAAACAATCATTAGAGTGAACCAGCAACCAAAAGAATAGGAAAAAATTTTTGCAATCTACCCATCTGACAAAGAACTAATATCCAGAATCTACAAAAAACTAAAACAGAGTTACAAGGAAAATCAAACAAACACATTCAAAAGTGGGCAAAGGCCATGAACAGACATTTTTCAAATGAAGACATATATGAGACCAACAAAAGTATGAAAAAATTCTCATCACTGGTCATTAGAGAAATGCAAATCAAAGCCACATTGAAATACCATCTCATGCCACTTAGAATGGTGATCATTAAAAAATCTGAAGATGACAGATGCTGGAGAATAGTAGATAAATAGGAACACTTTCACACTGTTGGTGGGAGTATAAATCAGTTCAACCACCATGGAAGACAGTGTGTTGATTCCTCAAGAACCTAGAAATAGAAATACCATTTGACCCAGCAATCCCATTACTGAGTATATACCCAAAGGACTATAAATCATTCTATTATAAAGACACATGCATATGTATGTTCACTGTGGCACTGTTTACAATAGTAAAGACCTGGAACCAACCCATATGCCCATCGATGATAGACTGGACAAGGAAGATGTGGCACATATACATCATTTATGTAGCCAACAAACATATGAAAAAAAGCTCATCATTACTGGTCATTAGAGAAATGCAAATCAAAACCACATTGAGATACCATCTCATGCCAGTTAGAATGGCGTTCATTAAAAAATCAGGAGACAACAGATGCTGGAGAGGATGTGGAGAAATAGGAACACTTTTATACTGTTGGTGGGAGTGTAAATTAATTCAACCATTGTGAAAGACAGTGTGGTGATTCCTCAAGGATCTAGAACTAAAAATACCATTTGACTCAGCAATCCCATTACTGGGTATATACCCAAAGGATTATAAATCATTCTATTATAAAGACACATGCACAGGTATGTTTATTGCAGCACTGTTAACAATAGCAAAGACTTGGAACCAACCCAAATGCCCATCAATGATAGACTGGATAAAGAAAATGTGACACATATACCCCATGAAATACTATGCAGCCATAAAAAAGGATGAGTTTATGTCCTTTGCAGAGACATGGATGAAGCTGGAAAACATCATTCTCAGCAAACTAACACAAGAACAGAAAACCAAACACTGCATTTTCTCACTCATACGTGGGAGAGTTGAACAATGAGAACACGTGGACACAGGGAGGGGACTATAACCCACCGGAGCCTATAGTCGGGTGGGGGGATGGGGAAGGGATAGCATTAGGAGAAATACCTAATGCAGATTACGGGTTGATGGATGCAGCAAACCACCATGGCATGTGTATACCTATGTAACAAACTTGCATGTTCTGCACATGTACCCTAGATCTTAATGTATATATATATATATATATATATATATATATATATATATATATATATAAATCCACTGCATTTCTATATACCAGCAATAAACAGCCTGAAAGTGTAATTTTTAAAAAAAATTAACATTACAATGGCAATTAAATTTATCAAGTATCTGTGAGTAAATTCAACCAAAGAGGGATGTGACCATCATAAAAACCATATAAAAATTTATTGAAAGATTTTAAAAAAGAAGAAAAACATGGTGAGACATATTACTCTTATTTGTAAGCTATAAAATTATAAAAATGTTAATCCCCTCAAATTAATTTATAAATTCAGTGCAAATCCCAATATGATTTCTAAAATGAAATTTGACAGACTTACTCTAAAATTTATATGGTATATTAAATATGTAAGAATAGCCAAAATAATTTTTATAAAGAACAAATATAAAGTACTCTCTCTATAAGATATCTAGATAGATAATAAGGCTATAATGATGAAAACTGTGGTATTGGCAAGAAAAGGACAGACAAATATGCAAATGGACAAAGAAGAGGAATCAAGCATCCAGAAACAGACTAATGTATATGCGAAAATTTAGCACATCATAAAGATGACATATCAAATAAGTTGAAAACAAACAAATAATTTAACAAATATCTCTGGACAAGTGGGCATTCATTGGGGGAAAATTATTCTGTATCCTACATTTTTCATATTACATCCCAATTATATTACATCCCAGTTATATTAAGGGTTTAGGCACCAAAACCAAAATTATAAACAAGTATTTGAAAAAAGTATAGGCATATATGCTCATGGGTTTAGAGTATGGAATGCCTTTATAAAGAGGGCACAAAAAAATAAGAAAAATGTTGGTAAATTTGACCACATTCTACATAAAATTTTTGTGCAGAAAATAATCATAAATAATGTTACAAAAACAAATCGCAGGCTAGGAGAAAATATTTGCAATACAAATAATAGACTAAAATATTTGTCTTCAAAATAAATCACGGGCCTCTACAAACCAGTAAAAAGAGAAAAATGTCTTAGGAGAAAAATAGGCAAATGACAATTCACAGTAATGGAGGTTGAAATCCCAACCTAGACAATTAACAGAAAAGGAATTATAAGTTGCCTACAACCTGATAAAATTTTGGTTGATTATGAAACCTCACTAGTATAATCAATGAAATCAAATTTAAATAATTATGAGAATCCATTTTATACCAGCAGTTTGGTAAAAAATTTAAAATATTAATAATATAAAGTGTTCAGGAGGATAAAGCACAGTTTGAAAAAGTGAATATTGGTATGGCTACTGTAGAGGGCTAAGAAAAAAATGAGATGCTTCTCATGATTTAGCAAACAGCAGTTGTCATCTAAAAGGCCCTCACATTCCTTTTATAATGTTAGCTCATTCAGTCACACAATGCCTTCTTAGAAGTGAGGAGGAGGTATATTGGGAGGTAAACTTATCTCATAGGTTATCACCAAGTAGAGTAACACTGACCTTCATCACCAGGTAGACCTATACTGACCTTCATCTTCAGGGATATTGGGGCTGTGCAGATCTTGGGGCTGGAAGAATTTCTCACTGAGACAAAGGAGAGTGCTTAAATCTAGAGCCAAGAACTATGTGGAAATCAATGTCAGAAAAGCCTGAAGAAAGTGAGTCTCAAGGATCCATATCCAAGGGGTCAGGACAGATTTAGGTGCTGGGGTTACTATTATGTGTCAAGCACTGTACTAGGCATTGGGGTTTTACAGTAGTTGAACAAAATAAACAGGGCCCCTGACTGCATTTCTGCAGATCTGGACCCTAAAGAAAGAATCGACTGGATGCCGGCAAAATTAAAGAAAACTGGGGTCAATTGTAACAGTAAGATAGTATAGTGCTATGACCTAGAAGACACTTGACAAATATAATGTTTATGATAAGGAACTGTGTATGGATTAGGTTGTAGGTATGTATGTGTGTGTGTGTGTGTGTGGTGCCGGGGGGGGCGGGGGGCGGCGGTTTATAAAGACAAGAGCCCAGAAGTAACCCTAGCAGAGACAGATAGGTGCTGGGTAGAGTCTGTGGGGAGAGGACCTGGCATAGTGAGTAAGGAAACAAGAGCAGAAATTAGGGGTTACTGAAAGAACAGGTCAAGACTGTTATTACTGTGCATTTAACTATGAAATAAATCCCCAAAACATACAACATTTGAGCTGGAAAAAAATCAAGAGGTTATCTTCTGCAATTCCCCATTTTAAAGGTTTTGAAAATGAATTTCAGTAAGCATTACAGATCTTATAATATGCTAAAAATATTTTCAGCTTTAATATTAACAATTGGCCCGGCACGGTGGCTCACACCTGTAATCCCAGCACTTTGGGAGGCCAAGGTGGGCGGATCACCTGAAGTTGGGAGTTCGAAACCAGGCTGACCAACATGGAGAAACCTTGTCTATACTAAAAATACAAAATTAGCCAGGCATGGTGGTGCATGCCTGTATTCCCAGCTACTTGGGAGGCTGAGGCAGGAGAATTGCTTGAACCCAGGAGGCAGAGGTTATGGTGAGCTGAGAGTGTGCCATTGCACTCCAGCCTGGGCAACAACAGTGAAACTTTGTCTCAATAAATAAATAAATAAAATATTAATAATTGAGTACCCAGCTATTCCCATATGAACACATGTACACCCCTCTGACCTGCACTGGTGGGAATAAGGGTAGGCAGCCAGCAAACGGACAGAAGGGGAAAGCATGGAAAGTGGGCAGAAACCCAACCTCTCAGCTGCTGGCTAGAGGCAGCAGGTGGCTGGGGCAATGATGGGGGTGGGGCAGGAGCGGAGAGTAGGATGAGTAGATCAGGACTCTCACGAAGGAGCCGCCTGAGACCTGCCCTGTGCTTCCAAGCAAGACAAGCTGTGGCTAATGGATGGCTGAGCAGTGCTGTGCAATCAGAGCCACATGTGTGAGAAAGTGTCTAGGCCTTGTTATGGAGAAGGCTCAGTGTCAGGTTTGAGGCTGCTACTCCAGGCCAGTGCCCTGTTGCTGGCTATGCCCAGAGATGCCAGGGCTCAAGGTGAGTTGTCATCGCTGGATGGATAGCACACGGCTATGGCATGGAGGCTTCCAGTGCCCAGAGAGATACAATAGGCCCAACACACTTTCTGCTGTGGGAGCCGTTCTCTGTGTTACTGCTCCACCCTCCAGGTTAGGCTAGATCAGGGATCAGGGACAGTGTCCAGAGGATGCACCTTGGAACTCCCAAGAGGGAGTTCCCTCACAGACCCCATCTCTTCCAGAATGTACCCTCATTTCTCTTACTCTGCCACCTTTATTCCTTTTGCCTGGAACTGCCATTACCTCTGTCTGTTGTCTCAAGAGTCAATAGAGCACAGCAATTAAGAATGTACTCCGGAAGGTAATCCTGGGGTTGATGTGGGTAGCAGAGGGGAGCTAAGACTGGTATGGGAGGGATACATCTTCTTTCCACTGGGTTCATGTATCTGTGCCAGGGGAATTCAAAGTAGTTGGCATGGTAGATGCAGGGTCAGATGACCTATGTTGGAACTCCAGTTCCACCCCATCCTAACTGTGTGAGTTAAGGTCAGGCATTTTGCTTCTCAGAAGCTGGTTCCTCAATAGCTTTCTAATTATATCAGGATGGGATGGGGCTGTGAGGAATCAGATGATTTCTATGAATTACAAAAGTCCTATTACAACTGAGAAGAAAGTGCTTCAGGATGGTCTTGAACCCAGCAAACTTGGTCTTGGAAATCAGACCCCAAGACCCTTTGCCTAATAATTTTGCTTCCAAATGTGTTTGTCAGGCAGGGGTTTGGAATGCTCCCACTGTCCACCTTCACCTGAGCTCATGGGGAAACCTGGGACTCCCTGGCTAATGAGAAGCAGTTACTCATCAAACCCCCTCACCCACTAAGGTGTGTACCTGATTGGTCTCAGTTTGAGATAAAATATCATGTATTTGCTTATTATTGAGCACCTACCCTGTACCAGACAGCAGAGATCCCATGCTGAAAAGTATTGCCTTTGCTTCCCCCTCCCTTTGGGAATGTGTCGGGGCAGGAAAGTTTGTGAGAATTGTGACAGGGACAGGACTTCGAGAAGGTTTGTTTGACTCTTCTACCTGCAAAGCTCTTTAAAAATCATTTTTCTTGAGCGGACAACATTTTCTTGCTCCTGAGCCCACCTTAGGCCTCTCTCCCTGCCCTCCTCATTCCTGTTTGTCTTCCCTGTGCCCAAATAGCCTGGAAGTCCTAGGACTCTAGCAAGCCAGTTCTCCCAGTCCGCAACCCCAAGGCTACCCTAGAAACTCTATATTCCTTTGAGCCTAGGATGGCCTTAGCCATCTGATACTGAGCATCCTCAAGGGGCTCAGTATCAGATTTCCTCCAGCCCAATATGTCCTCTGTATGGTATCTTCACTACTCAAGTCCCTAGATCTTAGGGCTTAGGGCATCCCAAAGTATTGGAAAGGGCCAGCAGGTCCGGGGGAACCTGGCCCACAGCCGTGTGTGGCCTTGTGTAAAACAGGTCTAACCCCTGCTTTGCAGGATGGCTGAGGACTAAAGGAGATTATACAAGTAGCATTGTGCCTGGCACATACATATTTTAAATATATATGATAATGTCTACACTGTCTACTGGTGTCCCCTGAGGTTCTACTATAAACTGCCTGCCTGGCTGGCTGAGCTCCTTTTCCAGGGTGACTTCCAAAGTGAAGAAAGATCCCTCCTGTAACCCACAAAGCAGAGCAGAGGTGCTCATTTAGATACCTGCAGACCCTGCCCCATTACTCCTAGGCAGAAGTTCCAAGAAGTACTTCCTATTTTCCCATCCTATTTTCCCTCACAGACCCCATCTCTTCCAGAATGTACAATTATTTCTCTCACTCTGCCACCTTTATTCCTTTTGCCTGAAACTTCCATTACCTCCATCTGTTGTTTCAAGAGTCAATAGAGCACAGCAATTAAGAAGTATTAAGAATCAGTTGCCATGGTTCAAGCCTGTAATCCCGGCACTTTGTTGGGCTATGATGGGAGGATCACTTAAACTCAGGAATTCAAGACCAGCCTAGCCAACAGAGTGGGACCCTTGTCTCTACAAAAAACATGAAATAGCTGCATGTGGTGGTGTGTGACTGTAGTTCCAGCTATTTGGGAGGCTGAGGTGGGAGGATCACCAGAGCCCAGGAGGTCATGGTGGCAGTGAGCCATGGTGGCACTACTGAGCTCCAGCCCGGGTAATAGAGTGAGACTCTGTCTTAAAAAAAAAAAAAAAAAAAAAAAAAAAAAAAAAAAAAAAAAATGAAATAAAAAAGAAAAAATTGAGATCTGAAAAAATAAAGAGGTGGATTTAAATCTGGCCTCCTTCTGTTTAGCAACTGGTTCACCTTGGGTAAGTTACTTATCTTTGAGCCTCAGTTTTCTCATTTGTAATAAGATTGTTGTGAGGATTAAATAAATGCATGCAAAACGCTTAGCATAGCATCTGGCATACAATAAGTGCTAAATAAATGTTATTACATTTCCTTGAAACAGCATCTGGCATACAATAGTGCTTTTTCTTGACATTCCTGATCCAATTCCAGCTCTCCCAAGAAGCCAGAATGAAATTCTCCCTTCTCACCAACTCCCAAACTTCTGTTACAGTGTTTGTCACAGTTACCTTTCTAGTAGACATACTTCTTGACCTGTCTCTACTAGACTATGGAAGAGACAGTATCTCGTTCATTTTTGCATTCCCTACAATGGGGAGGAGCACAGTTCCTGGCACTTACGTACTCAGGAAATACTACTAAATTCATTTTGGCCTCCCATTAAAAGGCAGTCCCCTCTCCCATTTCTTCATGGCCTTACTCTAAATTGTCGTAACTTTCTATGATGGTGTGAGGTATTTCTCTCCAATGTTTAAATATTTACTGATAGCATTCAGGAACAATGGTAGGGAATATAAGTAAGATTGCTTTGGGGAGGGATGCCTGTTGGTACCACTCAGATAATGCTTCACAAATAGCTGCCATTTCTTAAAAAATAGCTCTGCCTTGGAGTCCCTTATGGCTTCTACAGACACTTTTAGAGATTTGAAGAACGTATATAGCCATTGTTCTTGAAATTTGGAGCTGACAAATCCACCTCATATGAAGACGTGTAACTTAAGTTTCTGTAGAACTTTTATAATATCTAGTTCACATCGTCCTCCCTGTTAGAGACGACTGGTGCTGCCTCAGAAAACCCCCTCCGCACAGGCTGACCCCACGCCCCTCTGATTGCTCTGCAGCTGCATTCCTGAACCCCTACCTAGACCCCACATCAAGGCTGCCAGACATGCTTCAATTAAGCAAAGCTGAATTACAGCTGTTGGGGAAGCAAGGACAGCTTGAAGGAGGGCAGGGAAAATATATGTTGGTTATCCATACTCGTAAACTCCTGTTGGACACTTATCTATAAAAAATCCTGGTTTTGGTCTTTTTTTAAAAAGACTGCTGCCCCAAAAGTCACAGGATAATGTATTACAGGTCTGTTGCAAGTTAATGAACTATCTATGTGCCTGTTACCTAAAACCCCCTTATGCCCCCCTCACCCCATATAAACCGCTCGTTTTGCAAGCTCAGGGCTGCTGCCTCCTCTGAGCAGCCCAGCAGGTTAATAAACTTTCTTGCCTGACTTTGAGTCTTTTCTCCCTTCTCTCGGCTACCCTTACACTCACATTTGTTGGTAACTAGTAGACCTAATATTTTTTTGGTAATGAGTAGATCTCTTAGTTTGGTAGCGTCTCACTCCACTACAGCTGCCACAGGGTTCGGGAATTGTTTCACAGCATCAGGATTTTTGTTGTTTATTAAGACAGGGTCTCACTCTGTTGCCCAGTGTCTCACTCCTTTTACAGGCTGGAGTACAGTTGCATGATCACTGCTCACTACAGCCTTGTGGGCTCAGGTGATCCTCTCATCTCAGCCTCCCAAATAGTGGGGTACAGGCATCCATCATCACGCCCAGCTAAATTTTTATTTTTATTTTTTGGTAGAGACAGGGTTTTGCCACGTTACCCAGGCTGGTTTTGAACTCCTGGGCTCAAGCAACCCATGTGCCTCAGCCTCCCAAAGTGCTAGGATTACAAGCAGGACATTTTATTAAAGACATTTTATTTGTACTTCTACTCTGTTCAATATGCTCTGGTGGTTTTATGATCTAGTAAACATATCTAATTCAAGGGTGGTGTCAGCAAGAAGCATAGGCTTTCCAATTTGGTCTCCAAACAAACCAGTTTAGGTTTGTTACTACTAATAACAGATAGGAACCATCAGCATTTCATTTGTTCTCTCTGAATTTTAGACTTTTCACTTATAGTATAGTATAATAATAGTATCCAGGTTGTTGAGGAATTTAGAGATGATGGGAAAAAATTAGAAATACACTGTCAATAGTGTACAGGTTACATTATGGTACAGAAACAATGGCATACTCTAAAGCCAACCAAAAAGATTGAAGAAGTTCTCTATAAACTGGTAATGGAAAGATTTCCAGAACATATCATTTGGTAGAAAAAAAGCAAGGTACAAAACAGTACGTGCTTTGCTACCTTTTGTGGAGGGGATTGGGTGCAAGAATACAGATTTGAATTTTCCTGTGTTATCATGTAGGAACACTGGAGGGATACAAAGGACATTAATAAAAGAGGTAACCCTTGGGGGCTTCAAGGATGATACTAGTCCTATATGGACAGGGATAGAGGTGGGAACAGGATTTCTCAATTGCATGCAATTGTTTATGATTTTGACTTTTGAACCATGTGAATGCATTTTCTACAAAAATACTTTGAAAACTGTAAACATTGTGCTAGGCATAGCAAGTTACTTATAGCTGCCTAAAATCATTATGCTGTTTTGTATTGTACTTTATATATTTTGTTTCCTTTGTTTTAATGTTCCTCACTTTCTTGTCCACTTTGAAGATTCCTAAATAGTAATTCTTCAAAATTCAGCTCTAGACAAAGGGTTGGCATACAATAATTGAGCAATATCCCCCAAATCTCACTTTCTGCACCATCTCTTAGGACAAGATTACTTCAAGTTGACCACGTCCCCACAACTGCTTATCAATAACCAATCTTTTAGTGGTTCTAAGTGAATATTTTCTGAGTGTGGGAAGTTCCAGTGCTCTACAAGGATATAAACCCTTGTATTTTCCAAATGTTCAGTAAGCTTGAAGATTTCAATTCCACTTTATTCTAACCCTCCTTCCCTATTGTTTTGCCCCCTCCTTCCTTATTTGTTGGCATAATTTCATATGAACCAGCCTCTGGTTCACACATGCCAGGCACACTACTCCAGGATGCCTTATTGTATCCTGAAGCTCATTGTTGAGGGAAGTACCAAGCAAATGGGAAAACAAAGCTCAAACCCAGCCCTGGATCTTAGAGGTGATTTTCTGTTATCTAAAAAAATAAAATAAAATAAGTTGCTCTTCAGATGGACAAGAGTCTCTTCTGCCTGGTTTTTAGTAACAGTACACTGTGGCTGCTGTCCTTGCTTTCTCATAAAGGTGAGGGGCTTCACTTGCAAACAGTATGATTTAGCTGATGAGTTGGGGAAATTATATCTATAGTGGGAATATTCTCATCAGTTCCAAGGTGGTTTTAAGGTTTCTTAACACATTAAAAAGTGTATCCCATGTTTATATGCTGAGGGAAACTGATAAGAAGTCAGTATTTCACTTGTGCTGGTTAATATTTACTCCAGCATTAGCCATTTAATCTCCCATTTAGAGTCTGGCTTCCTACAAGATAGATGAGGGAGTTTGGGGATTTGGCTCACTCTGATAACTGTGGGACTTTTTTTGTTTGTGAGATGGAGTCTCAATCTGTCACCCAGGCTGTAGTGCAATGGCACAATCTCAGCTCACTTCAACTTCCACCTCCGAGGTTCAAGTGATTCTCCTGCCTCATCCTCCTGAGCAGCTGGGACTACAGGTGCGCGCCACCACGCCAGGCTAATTTTTGTATTTTTAGTAGAGATGGGGTTTCAACATTTTGGCCAGGCTGATCTCAAACTCCTGACCTCAAATGATCTGCCCGTCTCGGCCTCCCAAAGTGCTGGGATTACAGGTGTGAGCCATCATGCCCAGCCAACTGTGGGACTTCAACTGTCAGCATGAAATAAACGCACACACACACACACACACACACACGCATGCATACACATGTGCATACATTTTTTTTCAGAGCAATAGTGAATGGAGAACTTTAAAGACAACTAGAGATCAGTGGAGACTGCACCTGTACTTCACAAGAGAAAGTAGGATTTCTAGATGAAGACTGCAAGGGTGTAAATTTTAAAGGAAGTAGAAAATGATTTATTGTTCTTTTCCTAATGGCAGAAACCTGCTGCTGCTAATACATGGCCTGACTTCTGAGATATAATTAATCCAAAATATTTTTCAAAGAGGTAAACATGCAAAACCTCCCCAGAGTAATCTAAATGGTTTAAATTACAAGTGTTTAAGTTTACAGTTGCAAATCGATAACTTCCTCCAGCACCAGGCAATCATGTAGGGAGAGTTATTCATAATTTACTCATGAATAGTTTCTTCTGGACCTGGAACCAACGAAGCCTGAATTAGAGACCTCAGGGACCCAGAGGTGATTACTGCTTTAGTGTAGATCAGATCTTTAGAAGAATAAGAAGAATAAGAAAGGCCACTGCAGATACTGAATTTAAGGAAAAAAAAAAAATACCCATCCTATTCACCTCCCTTCATGTTGATTTGCTTGCTTATTACCAGTTTAGTGATTTTGTCAGTAATGCTCACACATGCTGATTAGATACTTTCTTGTTGTAGGCTTGGCTATCAATTTTCAGTGTGACCTTGGGCAAGTCACTTCACCCCCTGGGCCTCAGTTTCTCCTTCTGTCAAAATAGGACAATGAACTAGATAGTTGTGGTACTTTCCAACTCTATGACAGTGGTTACCTCTGATTGCACATTAGAATCATCTGGGAACTTGGAAAAAGTACAAATGGGTACCTACCCCAGACCAGCTACATCTGAATGGGCTGGGGGCGGGCACAGATATTAATTTAAAAAAAAGATTCTCACCCATAGGCAGGTGTTGAACAACGAGATTACATGGACACGGGGAGGGGAACATCACACACAGGAGTATGCTGTGGGGGTGGGTAGGGGAGGGACAGCGGGGGGCGGGGAGGTTGAAGAGGGATAACACTGGGAGAAATGCCTGATGTAGGTGACAGAGTGGAGACAGCAAACCACCATGGCATGTGTGTACCTATGCAACAATCCTGCAAGATCTGCACATGTACCCCAGAACTTAAAGTACAATTTCAAAAAGTTGGAAAAAAATAATTAAAAATAAATAAAAAATAATTTTAAAAAATATTTCTGTGTGATGTAATATGCAGCTAGGACAGAAAACCATGGACTTCTGTTCTGTGTCTTTCTATCTTGGGCTAAATCTGATCCAGCTTATAAGCAATTGAAAGGTAAATGTCTTTGTTTCCTATTGCTGCTGCAACAAATTACTACAAATGTACTGGCTTAAAATAATACAAATGTATTATCTGATATTTCTGGAGGTCAGAAGTCCAAAATTAGTTTCATTGCACTAAAGTCAAGGTGTGTCACCAGGACTGGTCCCTCTGGAGACTCTGGGGTTGAGGTGGGGTGGGGAGAATCCATTTCCTTGCCTATTTCAGCTTCTAGTGGCTGCCTGTATTCATTGGCTTGTGATCCTTTCCTCCATCTTCATCTTCAAGAGCATCACTCTAATATATACTTCTGTAATCACATCACTTATTCCTTTGGCTCTGAATACTCCTGATTTCTTTTTATAAGGACCATTGTCATTATATCGGGCCCACTCAGATGGTCCAGGATGGTAGCCCCATCCCAGGATCCTTAATTTAATCACTTCTGAAAATGCTCTTTGCTATATAAGGTAACATTCACTGGTCTCAAAGATTTGAACGTGGACTTATATATGGGGGGACATTATTCAGCCTACTACAGTAATCTTTCACTTTTCCTACTGTGTACACTGAGTGATTTAAGAGACAGATAAAATGTTTGATTATACCTGACATTTTCTCAGTAAGAGAAGCAGAAGGTGTCTCAGAATGGAATAAAAATAATACCTTGCATTTGTGTAATGCTTCACCTTCACATCCATTACCTTCTTTGATCCTTAGAGTCAGCTAGGGAGAATGCTGGGGTTAGCTGAGGATGCAGGGAATGAAGTAAGTTGTCCAAAGTAAATGATTGGGTAGGACTTAGTATAGGGTTGCCAAAATTAGTAAAGAATAATCCAGATGCTCAATTAAAATTTAAATTTAGATAAACCACATATTTGTTTCAGTATATATGTGTCCCATGTAATATTTGGAGCACACTACAAAAGTATTCATTGTTTCTCTGAACTTTAAATTTAATTTGGCATGTTGTATTTTATCTGGCATCTCTACTTTGATATGTTCACTCCATTATACTCCAGTTGTCTCTTGGTATTCCATGGTCCCATGCTCCTGCTCCTACCATTATCAGTAATATTTTAAAACTTTTTACTACATATAGTTTTATAGTTTATGAAGCTCTTTGACATATTATTAACTTCACTCCTCAAAATAAACCTTCTCCTCCCAGAGACAAAGCAGAGCACATATTGTGAGTTTTCATTTTACAGATAGAAATCAAACCCAAGAAAGATCACTGATTTGTCCACTGTGAACTAAATCCTGGATCTTTTGCTCTTTCATCTTATCCTGGACTTGCTCCCCTGTGATGTTTCACATTCATCCACAGGACCTCAGTTCTTTCCCTGTTTCCCAGCTCCTTTAATTCATCCCTTCAACACTTTGAACTCATATGGACCTTGCTGACATGTATGTAAGATGAGCCCTTTCTGGTCTCAACTGCTTCAACCTGGTCTCCCAGGATGAGGATGTTCTCATCCTATAGCCTTCTTCATGCAATCTTCAGGTTCCTGTGTGGTAATCTAGCTTTGCTGATTCCATGAATCACTATCTGCCTCTCACTTATGGAGATGGAAAAGTAGTGTGCCCTGAGAAGTGACTTGGTTTACTCATTCCTACACACAGAGTGACATGAATTTGAGGAGACAAGTGAAGTAAAGTGCTAAAAATTGAAGAAACAGAATTTGGAAGACAAAACCAAACCTCAAAGCTCTGAATCCTGCAATGTTCATCAGAATTTCTATTGTTTCTCCAGAAGATTCTATGCATGGGCTGTGATGGGATCGGCCTTAAGGCCTCGGTAGATTGGACAGCAGAGTTACGCCTTCCTTTTACAGATAAAGAAGCAGGCCCAGGGAGGAAAGAGTCATAATGTGTGAGCTACAGCACTGGAGCTAGATCTCAGTTTTTTTTTTTCCAACTTCTTGTCCAGTTTACTTTCCACCCCCAAAGATGGGAAACTATTTAGTACTTTTTAGTAGCAATCCCTTGCTTGAACAATAGTTCTTAACCCTCTAAAGACACACTCTTCTAATTATCTTAGTCTTGTTTGTAGAAGGATTAGTCTGAGGCCCACTTCTAATAGAGGTACCAGCAAACTAGGCTTGTATGCAACTCTGTCTGACTCTTAAATTTTTTTTTTTAGATGGAGTTTTGCTCTTGTGGCCCAGGCTGGAGTTCAATGGTGTGATCTCAGCTCATTGTGACTTCTGTCTCTCAGGTTCAAGCAATTCTCCTGCCTCAGCCTCCTCAGTAGCTGGGACTACATGCATACACTACTATGCCTGGCTAATTTTGCATTTTGAGTAGAGACGGGGTTTCACCGTGTTGGCCAGGCTAGTATCTAACTCCTGACCTCAGGTGATCTGCCCACTTCGGCCTCCCAAAGTATTGGGATTACAGGCTGAGCCACCACCCCTGGCTTGCCTCCTAATTTGAACTGAAAATAGTTCAGTGGTCCCCTCTCTTCCTTCCCAACTGGCTACACCACCAGCCCCTCCTTCTCTACCCAGAAGAAAACAGAAAAGACTCAGGAAGGCTGGATAGGCCACCAAGTTGTTGGCATTAATTGATCCTGGCTTGACACATTTTTATGCTATGATACCTTCCTCCTTTATGTTTTTCTCTATCCAAATGTAAGGAACAGCACAGCCAAGCTGGTTGGATCACTGAATTCCTATTGTACTCAGGTGCTTAAGTATTAGGCCTTTTTCTTTTACTATCTACCCATTTCTACTCTCAGTCAAGAAATAATGAAGGGCCTTTCATTGGCACCTCTGCTAATAATGTGAGGCCTCTGAGTCCAGGATTCTAATCTCAGTTAAACAATGAACCAAGCAATGGCTTTGGAATTACATACAAGAGACAATCAGGGGATATAAGACAGGGTTTGATAAAGTGCTACATTGTATAGAACAGGCTATGAATGCATTGGAGATAGCCAGAATTGCTAAGGAAAAAAATTATTCTGACAGTTAAGATGGTAAGAAAACTTTAGGACCATTGTCAATAGATGTCAAGACTATCACAGTATGGGAGAGATCAGGCTCAACTCCAAATGCAGCAGGGACAAGTGATGATTTATGGCCAACAAGCAGAATGAGGTTCTGCTTGTTGGGATGGAACAGGCGGATGGAAAGTTACTAAAAAGGCACATCAAGGGTAGGGGGTTTCTTGCTAAAGTGATCTAACAGAATTCTTGCTGATGGCAGGCCAGGGTGATCAGATGTCAAGGGTGAGAGATTCTCTCCAAAATGACTTAGAAGGATTCTTGCTACCACTGGACTAGATGCGCCAAAGAGCCGAAAGACAAAGCCTAGTCAAAAAGAAGACTCAGAGGAGCCTAACTAAAGTTTGATCAAGAAGATGGTCTTTGTTGGAATCCCATTGGTACCAGGAGAACAGCGGTGAACTGACTGTAGCACTCAATATGGGGTCTGCAGGTATTTGATGGCAATTAATTGATTAGGCTCACAAGACTGCTAGTCTCTACCAAGTTCTAAATCCTGGGGGTAGAGGTCTTAGTGTTCTGTAAAATCTGCAAATACCTTGGCAATAGTAATAATGTCCTATGCTGCTCAGTGTATTCTAATGTCCTCTTTCTATAAGTATACAATCTTTTGGACTTAGAAAATTTCAGAAGTGGATATGCCCTTATGAGGCACATCTAGTGTAATAACTATAATTATAGTAATAGCAGATAAGATTTTTTAAAGGCTTACTCCAACCTGGGCACTGCGTTAAGAAGCATTATATGCAGTATCTCATTGAATTCTTATAACAAGCCTACAAAATGAGTACTATTATACCATTTCACAGATGAGAAAACAGATTCAAAGAGGTTGATCAATTAGCCCAAGATCACAATTAGTAACTGACCAAGCTAGGATTTGAACTCAAGTTTGTCTGAAATTAAAGTCTAAGATCTTAGCCATTACTCTCACTTTGCAGGACGGAGGACTTGAGCCCTAGGGATAGAAAGTGACTTTTCAAAATCACAGAGCAAATTGGGTGATTAGGTAAGGATTGCAACCCAGAACTCTTGGCTCATAGTATCTACCCTGTCTCACCAGTTTGCTGACAGCAAGGTAGACAATGAAAAGCATGGCAGACTAACTCCTGACTGTCTCACCTACTGGATATGTGTGACCTTGGGTTACTTAACTTGGCTTTACCTCAATTTCCTATTTTGTAAAACAGAAGCCAGAATTTCTACTCTGACCTTCGCAGCTGTTATGAGGATCAAATGAGACATGGGTATAAAAACGCTTTGTAAATAACAAAAGACTGTATACTTTGGAGGGCAATTTTTCAGTCCAGAGCACCCAGTGAACTCTTGATGTCATCTATTATCAGTAAGGCCTCATTGGAGAACCATTGGCTAGCAATGAAAACTGAAAACCCGAGTCCTGACTTCATCCCCAGTAAAGGGAACAATAATTGCTGGCTATCCATAATTTTCCAGGGTTTAAAAGACTAATTTGAAAGAACATTGCTTTAAAGGAGGATAGGCAGAATGAAATGATTTAAGGTCTATAAAGTAGAAGACATTCCCCCAGAGAGAAGTGGTAGAATCAATGCAAACTACTATTGCTGAGACAACTCCGATGAGAAATTGCAGTACCCGCAAGCCTTACTTGGTATATGCAGTTGGGGAGAATCAATTTACTAAATTGGAAACCAAATCTGAGTTGAATTCAGTGACTAGAGATTAAGTTTCTTCAGCTCTTTGCATTCTTAAAGTTTCTACTAGCACACAGAAAACAGCTTGCATGCTAAATGCCCTTTCCTTCTCAAGAAAGTGAATATCTAGGTCAATACTGGAGAGAGAGAGAGCCCTTAATCTCCATGTGTTCACTTTCCCCCAACAAGAGTTTAACAGGAAGAAGACTAGAAACTGTAGGGAGGTTTGCAAAAACACATCACAATGATTTTCAGATGCAGCCTTTTAAAGATGGTGCAAGCAAAATTTCCCCTTGTTAAGGACAAAAAAGATAGAAAAGACTATCTGTTGCTACAAATAAACACAATTCTGAAAAACTTCAGGCCCAATTTTTGATTAAGGGACAATAAACCTAGTTTCCTTAATTTTCTGGCTTATTTCCCAAATTGTCTCTACTTTCCAAACTCGTCTCTGACCAGAGACTGCATTTGCACAACTCCCAGACAACTCACAGTGCTGAAAAAACTGTTAGAATCAGTCAAGTCCCAAGAAATTAGACGTGGGGCTTCTGTCAAAAGAATTCCTAAGGTGCTTTAGGGGCACTTAGTTGACAAATTATTTTCACTTGAACTTTTCTCTTTTGATCCTCCTTAAACTCCAGAGAAGTTGGGCCAGACAGGTATTATACATAGCTCACAAATAAGGAAGTAGGTCCAGAGGAGTGATTCGTCTAGTAGCTCAGAATGATTAAGAGGCAAAGACAGTCTAGATGTTCTGACACCCAGCTAAGGACTTTCCAGGAAATACTATAGCTTTCTTATCCAACCCTCCTCACTGCCCCAGGATTCTCAGAGCTCTCAAGCATTCTCTCCCTTTTCCCCTATTAAATAAGGAGAGGAGGTGGTGGTAGTCACTTGCTGTGAAATATATTTTGTTTTTCTGGGGACAATGCCTCACCCCAAAGGAATCCGTTGAATTGCAAATTTCAAGATATTTGTAGCCATGTGAGAGTGGAATCTGAGGAGCAGAGGACTTTTTGGCTCCCGAAAAGGTCCCACCATGTGGGCCCAGGTAAGATCAGCCATGTTTATAGTAGGAAATAATAGACTGTGCACCCTCTGGCCTGGCTTTTGTGTCTAGAAAGATTGGAGAGTATTCTGAGCAGTACGTCAAGGTTCCATTCTTGCCCCCAGTGATGATTCACTTTGGTTTTTTCTGTTCTGCAATGGTTACATCAAGCAGAAGGCCTCAGAGGCCATTTCCCAGGGCCAGTGATCTGGAAAAGTCCTCAGAGATCTTTGGCTCTATCTCCCTTCATTGTACAGGTGGCAAAAGAGAAACCCACTCAAGGCACAGGCTTAGGGGACTGAGGCGACAAAAGGAATGTGAAGGTTAGAAATAAGGTCCCCTATATCTGGTAAAGGAGGAATAGGGAGAGTGAGTGCCTGTTATTCAGCTTTGTTTATAATAGCAAAAACAGTGGGTAAGCACACAATTAAGTCCCTAAGAACACTGAAGAATGTTTAAGACAAGTATTACTGACGATTGTCTCTATCTATAAAGGGTGGCAATGTTTATTTAATGCTTAATATACGGTTACCAAATGCAAGAATAGGTGCACAATAGGTGCTCAAGACAGATTGTTTGATACAAATAGAGGTGGGGATACCTAGCAACATACTTTAGTTGCTCCTAGATTGTTAAGAGCCAGAAATAGTCCTAGAAATCATCCAATCATCTTTCCATTTTCCATTTTAAACTGAGGCATAAAAAGAGGTAGTGATTTGCCTACAGTCATATAACTAGTTTGTGGTAGAGCTAGTACTCTAGTCTTCTAACTACCAAACCAACACTTTCCTCACCATATCACATCATTTTACAAAGTTATGGAGAAGGAAAGTGTCCTGTCCAAAGCCACACAGCTACTTAGTCACACAACAGTACTAAAGCAAGGACTAAATAAATATTTCGTGTTCTTTCTTTGTGGGTGGGTTTTTTTTTTTTTTTTTTTTTTTTGAGACAGGGTCTTGCTCTGCTTCCCAGGCTGGAGTGCAGTGGTGTGATCACAGCACACTGCAGCCTTCATCTCCTGGGCTCAAACGATCCTCCCACATCAGTCTTCCAAGTAGCTGGGACTACAGGTGTGCACTACCATATCTGGCTTTTTATTTTATTTTATTTTTAATAGAAGTAAGGTGTTACTGTGTTGCCCAGGCTGGTCTCAAACTCCTGTGCTCAAGTGATAATTCTACCTCAGCCTCTCGAAGTGCTGGGAGCACAGATATGAGCCATCACGTGTGGCCTTATTATCTCTCTTAATCTTTGAAACAACCTGTGAGGTAAAGAGTACTATAGCCACAATTTTATAGATGAAAAAAAATCATAATTCTGAGAGGCTAATTTGTCTGAAGCCTAGCTGAGATTCATACTCAGATCTGACTCCAAAGCCTGTTTTCAAGCACTGTGCTCTCAATAGATACCAGGTAAATTAAGCCAGAAAAGTTTGTTCTAATGACCATAGTGGGGCTTTAAAATAAGTGTGTGAATTTGCAGAATCAGGAATTATTAAAATAATTCTTTTGGGTGGATATAAAAGTAATTCATTTGTGGTAGTGCACGCCTGTAATCACAGCCATTCGGGAAGCTGAGGCAGGAAAATCACCTGAACCAGGAAGATGGAGGTTGTAGTGAGCTAAGGTTGCACCATTGCACTCCGGCCTGGGTGATAGAGCAAGACTCCATCTCAAAAAAAAAGAATGCTTAGTTTTGTGTCATGTAAATTTACCTCAGTTAAACAAAAAATTCAAGTGATGGCTGGGCGCGGTGGCTCATACCTATAACTCCAGCACTTTAAGAGGCTGAGAAGAGTGGATCACTTGAGCCCAGGAGTTCAAAAAAAAAAAAAGAAAGAAAGAAAATTTGGAATATACTAAAAAGTTTTAAAAAATTACCATAATCATACCACCCAGACTTAATATGTTAGTATATTGTTTTACCCAGTCTTCTGATAGAATTAAACTTTAGCTAATCTCAATTCTATGATTCCAAAGAACTCTGTGATCAAACTGTACATTCTTTAAACTAGAAGAATCTTCCTCGATACATTTCAAAAGTTGACCAATCTCCAAATGGCCCATATAACCAACAAGTTCCCGTGGAAGTCCTTATACCTTGCTATTCTCAAATCATTAAGCATTTGTTTATCCACTGTAAGCAATCTTACCATGTGTTATCCATGGAATGGTAGTCTTCTAAGATACTCTAGGGGAAAAAGAGTCCTGTGGTTGAATAAGATTGGAAAATACTATATGCTAGGCTCCTTCCTTGATATTTATGATGCTCAAAGTTGTTCAGAAACGTGCCATGTTTAGGTAGAATTTTCCAGGTTTCTTTCATCCTAGAACCCCCTTTTCTACAAAAAATCTATTAGTGTCAAGTAGTATTTTGAAAAAGGCTAATCTAGTTAAGATGACCAACCATTCAGTTTGTGTGGGACTTAGGGAGTTCCCAGGATGTGGGACTTACAGTTTTAAAACCATGAAAGTCCTGGGTAAACAAGGACAAATTAGCATAGATTTTTATCTAAGCTTCCTCTCCTTATCTCCCATTTTACAGATAAAGAAATTATGATCTAGAGAGGACAAAGTAATTTTATATATCTACCCAATGTCAAAACTTCAATTCAAACGCAGAATTTAAAGATCCCAAGGCAGTAATCTTTCTATACTCTACTAGGATGAAATTTATGGAAGAATAAAATTAAGGCATCTAAGAATCTAGTATGCTAATTCATGACTATCTCTTACAGATAATAATCCTACTAAACTTGAATCAGGCATTAGGACCTAAAAGATAAATATCTCATGGACTAGGCTTTTGCTGAGTTCTTGACTGAAGGAAAATAAGGCTCCCTATGGTCCAAGTATGAGGGTGGTATAAAGCTAGGTAGAAGTAGTCTTTTCTTTCTGGTCTTCACTGGAATTTGGTCAAAGAGTCAGAAGTTTTAAGCTTGACTCCTATTTTGCCTGGCGGTTGTAAAATGGTTTTTAGTAGGCTGACTTTTCTCTTTTCTGAGATTACATAACTTTCCCTTTACTCAAACTTCCTGCAAATTCTTCACCCCACCTCCCTTTCAGCTGATAATCTTGCTTCATGCTTTGTTGAGGAAGTATAAGCCATGTAAAGCAAACTCTTCTCTCCCTCCCACCACACCTTACTACTACCTGTTTAGCCATACTCTCTGCCTTCCTTTGTGTCTCAACATAAGAAGTCATTCTGCTCTTAGATAAGACCACTTGTGTTCTGGCTCCTATTTCTTATTGCTCACTTTTGTAACCTGAGCACACAATACACGGTGCTAGACACATAGCCATCATGCAATAGGTATTTGACAGATGAGTGAGTATGTGAATGGATGAGTAAGGCATTTCTCTCTCTGAATTTCAGTTTCTCTAGCTATAAATGTAGTTTCAGAGAGGTGGCTTGGGCTGAGTGAGAGGGCTTTCCCTACTGCTTCAGAATAGCTCTGATTTTTATCTGTTTTACACATCGAGTTTCATATAAGGCTTCCTTGTGAAGAAAGGATTTTGTGGACTCATCCCCTAAAAAGACTTTGAAAACCACTAGTTAGGTTAATTCAAAGGATTCTTCGGTTTTAAATGATGGATCTTGAAATCTGATCCATCTGATTCTTTCAATCAGTTAAACAACATTTATCAAGCTCCTTTGAGTATGAAATATTAATTTAAATATATGACAGAGGCCCTTCAGCCTCGTTTCTGAGCCCTACACTGCCAAACCCAGACTTTTAAAGCATAAATATAAATTATAACAATATATGCTCATGTTATCATATTTAAAAGATTTGTCACTTTACAAAAAGGATTGACAGCACTTTTAAATGATAAGGCTACTATTGAACTTCAAATAGAATTTAACATAAATTACTTTTTATCCTATGTTTAGTTATCTGATTATAGCTGACTAAGATCTACTTCTATCCTTTAAGATACCTGATCGTCTTGGCTTTCAAATGTCTTCACAAATTATGAATTGTTTTAATCTCACTGTTATTATAAATAGCACTTAGCAAGTTATGGTGCACATAGGAGATGCCTGCTGAAGACCTGATCATTAATTTTCCTGTCTTCAATCTTGTGTCACCTCTGGTATGATTGGTATCCATTATATAGGTAGCCTAGAAAGTCTTACAAATGCATATGTTCTGGCTTCATTAACAAGATAATCTCGTCATTTTGGAATGATGCTTTCTTGGCTTCTCTTTTTCATTTCTCTTTGTTCCTCCTGTTTTGAAGGGCAATTACCTGCTCTAGAGATTTGTTTTATCAGAAGAGGTATGCATACAAGTTATATTGTATTTCTATTTAGAGTTTCCTTGGTTTGGCGTTTATGACCACCCCCACCCCACATTATTTATCAAGAATGAGGACTCTATCCATTGAGTTACAAAATATGGGAAGGGGTGTGTGTGTGTGTGTGTGTGTGTGTGTGTGTTATGGAGTAATTGTGTTCTCCCAAAATTCATATGTTGAAATCCTAACCCCCAATGTGATGGCATTAGGAAATGGGGCCTTTGATCAGTGATTAGGTCATAAGGACAGAGCCCTCATGAATTTAATTAGTGTCCTTATAAAGACACCCTGGAGAGCTCCTGCACCCCTTCTCCCTTCTGCCCTGTGAGGACACAGCAAGGAGATGTACATCTATGAAAAAAGTGGGCCCTCATCAGACACTGAATATGCTGGCACCTTGATCTAGGACTTCCATCCTCCAGAAATGTGAGAAATAAATGTTTGTTGTTTAAGCCACCCAGTCTATGATATTTTTGTTATACCAGCCCAAATGCATGAAGTGTGTGTATGTGTGGGTGTGCATGTATGAAAGAAGTTATATGTGTGAGAGTGGTGAGGATTAGGGAGAAGGGAAATTCTCTCTCTCAACTTAGCTAAGGAAAGGATGTTTTCACCACACCTGATCTGCCTTACTTATTCCTCCAATAAATACTTCATGGAGAAATGTGTGTGTGTATATATATATATAAGTGTAATATATATATATACACACACACACACACATTGTGTGTGTATATATATATAAAAATGTAATATATATACAAATATATATATTTGTATATATACAAAATTTATATATATATTACACTTTTCCTAACATTACATCTTTGATTGTACTGTTCTAGCTATCTGGAATGCCTTTCCCTCTTCCAGCCCTGTCCACTGGGCAATCTCTTACTCATTCTTTAAGGTTAGGTTTAAATACCATTTTTCTGAAGTGCTTCCTGAGAAGCTCTTCCTGTTTTTACCCCAAACAGAATTAATTATTCTCTTATCTAGAGTCTTACAATATTTTAAAAACACTTCTCCTACAGTACCTACCACTTTGCATTACTGAATTTGCTTATCCATTCATCTTTCCTACTAGACTAAGAGCTTGTTGAGGGTAGTAATTGAGTTACCAGTGTGTATGTCAGTGGTTGGTGTATGGTACACATCATGAATGTTTGTTGAATGAATGACTGATCTCTCTTCATTCAGATCTCTGCTAAATGTCTCCCTCTGTGAGGCTTTCCCTGACAAGTCTATCTAAATTAATACCTCTGGCGACTCCCTATCTATGTCATTAATTTTTTTCTTTTTCTTCATAGTAATAATTACCTAATGTTATGTATTTCCTATTTTCTTATTACTTGTCTCCTTCCTAGATTGTAAGATGCATGAGGGTAGGGTCTCTCTTCTTGAATCCCTTGTACTTGGAAAAGAGTCAGACACATAAGAGGTACTCATTTTTGATAAATGAATGAATTTCAACGTTACATCACCAAAGGACATAGTAGGTGTTCAGTAGACATACCTGAACCACCTTAAAGACTGCTATGAGGATCAAATAATTCAACATTTCAGAAACTTTTTTGTGGATAATAAGTACTATAGAAATGTAATTACTAATATTAATACAACCATCTTTTCCAAAGTTTTATTTTTTAATTGATACTTCATCATTGTACATACTTACAGGACACAATGTGATGCTTTAATACATGTATACATTGTGTAATGGTGAAATCAGGGTAATTAGCAAATCTATCATTGAAACATTTGTCATTTCTCTTTGGTGAGAACGTCAAAATATTTTCCTCTAGCTATTTTGAAATGTACAATACATTATTGTCAACTATAGTCACCCTATTGTGCAATAAAATCTTATAATTATAAATTTCTAGACTCCACATTACCCATAAAGATTTTGTACTACCACTTTTTCAAATTCAATCTCAGAAACCCAGGGTGAGATTGGATGACTACAGAATTTTATAAGAATATTTTAAGGATTATTTTGATAATCATTTGATAAAATGATTCAGTGGCATTTTAGAAGGAGGCACGATTCTCATAGACAGAGACACATCATAATTTTGCTTAAACCTGAGAAAGATCCACAAAAGAATCAGTCTTATAGTCAGTCCTGTACCATTTTTTTTTTTACCAAGATAGTTTATGTTCATATTAGCTAATAATGGATTAATATAATTTCAGAATGTATTCATAAAAACCAAAGCAGATTTATCACAAGTAGGCACTTGGCAGATAGTGGAAGGAGAATTTTTAAATGAATGCACTACTACATTACAAATTGTCCATGTCAACAGTAACATCAGACAGACACTGCAAAAAAAAAAAGTTAGGTTTAAATTTGAAAACTTTTTCTTTTTTAAAAGCAATTTGGATAAATTTCCCTTCAGCTAGTTAATGTTCTAAGTAAGGAATGAAACAATACAAAATTAAACAATTTTGTTTTCTTTAAATTTTACAGTTAAGAAAGTAATGAGTTGCCCTCTCTATGTACTCCATTTTGTTGAAAGGGCATTTGCCGTAATAAAATAACAGGAAATCTCAAGTGCTTCATGTATTATTAGCCTATTTATACATGATATTATAATTTACCTATTGCAAGAAATGCAGATTCACACGTTATTCAGTTACCAGCAAGTTTTAGGCTTCAGAATTGCATAAAATCAGAATTTATAGCTGGGTATACACCGAATGATCTACTTTGTTCAGTCCCTACTAAATTTAAATGAGTTTGGGTAATTTTTTTTTGTAGACCACTGGGAATAAAATTGTCCTATGTAATCTGTAATTTGACCATAAACAATAATGCAAAATTATTCTGTGGAATTTAAAAAGACCTATTACATTGGCCAACTCTCCAAATGTGATTGGCAAAAATTCAGATGGTTAAGACATTGCTTCCAAAATCATATTTTTTGAAATTACCATTACAACTGCTCGAATCTACCCACTAATTGGAAAAAATGAATAGGCAATTATATTTGGGACAGCAAAATGATTAGACTGTTAATAGATTCAATATGATACTACTGAAATAGGAAAGACTAGGAACCCCAGACTTTAACTCACAAATAGGCATTGCAATGGAACCTAAGACTAAACAAAGGAAATAATGTATCTAACTGAAGATCTCTAAGAATATATGACAAGTCACAAAAGAAAGATGTGCATGCTGGTACCTGACCAGCATGGGCAGTGATAGTATACCCACTCACTGGGTTGAAGCAGCATGGGATGAGGACAAGGTTGGAGGACAGTGGCTTGGGTACTAAGAATAGTCCTGAAAAGAAGGGTGATTCAACATAGATAGAGTATATAAGAGCGTTCCATTGTCTCAAGCCTAGTTTACAAAGCAGTCATTTTCTCAATATCCAATCAGAGAGATAGGGCATGTCTGTAGGGTGTCCAGATAGTCATGATGAAAGACTAGTCTACATATAGCAATATCCCTACTAGCGGTCAGAGATTGGAGGCAGGTTTGGCCCTTGGAGAATGGAAGCTGCCAGTAACTGTTGGGGTATCAGGGCTGAGGTGTAACTTAAGCACCAGTCTCAAGGAAGGAAGGGTTTTTAGGCACTGAAATGGTTCAGCAATGAGCAACGTGAGGACTGTAGTTAATACTACTAGTTCATTGTAGTTAGGATTTTTTGCTAAATGGCTGCCAGTAACTGTTGGGGTATCAGCGTTGAGGTGCAACTTAAGGAACAGTTTCAGGAAAGGGAGGGCAATGCAACTAGTCAGCAATGTGCAACATGAGGACTACAGTTAATATTAGTTCATTATATTCAGGATTTTTGCTAAATGAGTAGACTATGAGTGTCTCTTGCCACAGGGAGGAAAATGAGTAACTATGTGAGATAATGGATTTGTTCATTTGTTCCATTATAGCAACCATTTTACTATATATGAATTTCAAAGTATCAGGTCATACATGTTAAATATATACAATAAAATTCACTTTTAAGAAAACAAAGAAAAAGTAAAAGTCTAGATCTAGTTTCTTCGACGGTTCTAGGCTAATAAACATTGTTTTATACCACATCCCTTTTGATTAATGACATCTGGACTATAATATTTACTTTTTACTCTAGTCCTCTTTTATTAAAAAGTCTGTTTTTCTCATTAAAATTTTGAGAGTCAATACACATTTTTTAATTGTTGCTTTTTTATGGAGGGGAGGGTGGGTTGCCATTTTTTAGGATAGCTATTACTTTGGTCTCTAAATTTATATGTTGAGGAGACTGTGTTCTTTTTATTTTTGCTAGTATTATCATCATTAGAGAATATTTAAAATATGAAAATACACATTCAATCTTAATATAAACTATTAACAAAAATGCTCTCCTAGGACCAGCCAATTGATGATCTTAACTCTTTAATCAGTCTTCTTGCCAGTGGCATCAGCAAAACAAACTTTTTACATTTTTTAAATTATTTCTTATTTGTATAGATTTAAAAAGTACAAGTGCAAATTTGTTACATGGATAGTTGTATAGTGGTGAAATCTAGGCTTTTCGTATAACTGTCTCAGCAAAACAATCTTTGGTGAGGGCATTAACAAGTTTTCCATACAGCTGTCTTGTTTATCAAAACTAAAATTCAAGTCATTTGTTTGATGGAGTTATGCCATTACCTTGTATGTGAATTTCAAAACAAATTCTTCTACACTAATGCTATTTGACTGAAATGAGTCTGGCATTTGAAATGTCCAACATGTTACTTCAGTACTTCATATCTCAGAAATCAAAGGAACAGCTTCCAATATAAATGCATCACATAACTCATGGGCTCTTACAAAGAGGGTCAGCAAAATAGCAAAACGCAGGAAAATAACATTACAGAAAATTTCAAATCTGCCAAGCCCAGCTGAGGCTGTGGAAGGTAACACATAAAAATTCAGCCTACAGATTTCAGAATTTAAGCAATAGATTCTATTATGATCACACTACCTTGAGAGTATCTACTGCTCAAAAAATCTATTAAAATGAAATCCAGGAACTGTCACCACAGCAGTAACATATCATGTGGTGTTAAACAATTTGAGACCCCATTCGGAAGTCACCTACTTCAAAGACAAAAGGTAGATAAATGCAAGAAGATGGGAAGAATCCAGCACAAAAAAAGCTGAATTCACCAAAATCCTGAAAATCACTTCTCAGCAAATGCAAAACAATGGAAATCATAACAGTCTCTCAGACTACATTGCAATCAAATTAGAACTCAGCATTAAGAAACTCACTCAAAACCGCACAACTACATGGAAACTGGAAAACCTGCTCCTGAATGACTACTGGTTAAATTACGAAATGAAGGCAGAAATAAAGATGTTCTTCAAAATCTATGCGAATGAAGATCCAATGTAACAGAATCTCTGGGACACATTTAAAGGAGTGTCTAGAGGGAAATTTAGAGCACTAAATGCCCACATGAGAAGTGAAGAAGTTAAGAGAACTAGAGGAGCAAAATAAACAAATTCAAAAGCTACAGAAGATAAGAAATAACTAAGATCAGAGCAGAACTGAAGGAGACAGACAGACAGACAGACACACACACACACACACACACACACACACACACACACACACACACACAAACCCTTCAAAAAAATCAGTGAATCCAGGAGGTAGTTTTTTGAAAAGATAAACAAAATAGATAGACCATTAGCCAGACTAATAAGAAAAGAGAGGAGAATTAAATAGATGCAATAAAAAGTGATAAAGGGGATATCACTACTGATACCACAGATATACAAACTACCATCAGAGATTACTACAAACACTTTTATGCACATAAACCAGTAAATCTAGAAGAAATGGATAAATTCCTGGACACTTACACCCTCCCAAGACTAAACCAGGAAGAAGTCAAATCCCTGAATAGACCAATAACAAGGTCTGAAATTGAGGCTGCAATTAGTAGCCTACCAACCAAAATAAGTCAAGGACCAGATGGATTCACAGCCGAATTCTACCAAATATACAAAGAGGAGCTGGTACCATTCCTTCTGAAACTATTCCAAACAATACAAAAAGAGGGAATCATTCCCAAATCATTTTATGAGACCAACATCATCCTGATACCAACACCTTGCAGACACACAACTAAAAAAGAAAATTTCAGGCCAATATACATTAGAAACATAGATGTGAAAATCTTTAATAAAATACTGGCAAACTGAATCCAACAGCACATCAAAAAGCTTATCCATCATGATCAAGTCAGCTTCATCCCGGAAATGTAAGCCTGGTTCAACATATGCAAATCTATAAAAGTAATCTATCACATAAACAGAACCAAAGACAAAAACCACATGATTATCTCAATAGATGCAGAAAAGGCCTTTGACAAAATTCAGCAGCATTTTATGCTAAAAATTCTCAATAAACTAGATATCGATGGAATGTATCTCAAAATAATAAAAGCTATTTACAACAAACACATGGCCAGTATCATACTGAATGGGCAAAAACTGGAAGCATTCCCTTTGAAAACTGGCACTAGACAAGAGTGCCCTCTCTCACCATTCCTATTCGACATAGTGTTGGAAGTCCAAGCCACAGCAAAACAATTATCAGAGTGAACCGGCAACCAACAGAATGGGAAAATACTTTTGCAATCTACCCATCTGACAAAGGGCTAATATCCAGAATCTACAAAGAGCTTAAACAACTTTACAAGAGAAAAACAAACAACCCCATCAAAAAGTGGATAAAGAATATGAACAGACACTTTTCAAAAGAAAACATTTATGCAGCCAACAAACATACGACAAAATGCTCATCATCACTGGTCATTAGAGAAATGCAAATCAAAACCACATTGAGATACCATCTCATGCCAGTTAGAATGGTGATCATTAAAAAATCTGGAAACAGCAGATGCTAGAGAGGATGTGGAGAAATAGGAATACTTTTACATTGTTGGTGGGAGTGTAAATTAGTTCAACCATTGTGGAAGACAGTGTGGCCATTCCTCAAGGACCTAGAAATAGAAATTTCATTTGTCCCAGCAATCCCATTAATGGGTATATATCCAAAGGATTATAAATCGTTATATTATAAGGACACATGCACACGAATGTTCATTGCAGCACTGTTTACAATAGCAAAGATTTGGAACCAACCCAAATGCCCATTGATGATAGACTGGACAAAGAAAATGTCGCACATATGCAGCATGGAATACTATGCAACCATAAAAAACAATGAGTTCGTGTCCTTTGTAGGGATATGGATGAACCTGGAAACCATCATTCTCAGCAAACTGACACAAGAACAGAAAATCAAACACCGCATGTTCTCACTCATAGATGGGTGTTGAACAATGAGAACACATGGACACAGGGAGGGGAGAATCATACACTGGGGTCTGTGTGGGACTGGAACTAGGGGAGGGACAGTGGTGGGTGGGGATTTGGGGAGAGATAACATGGGGAGAAATGTCAGATATAGGTGATAGGGAGGAAGGCAACAAACCACATTGCCATGTATGTACCTATGCAACAATCTTGCATGTTCTTCACATGTACCCCAAAACCTAAAATGCAATAAAATATATATAGTTTAAAAAAAGATATTGTAGTGGCAGATATATGTCATACATTTTGTAAAAAAAAAAAAGAAAGAAAGAAAAGAAATGTACAACACAAAGAGTGATTCCTAATGTAAACCATGAACTATAGTTAAAAGTGTACCAATATTGGTGTGCCAATTGTCATACTTGTGCCACACTAAGGCAATACATTAATAATAGGGGAAACTGAAGTACAGGATGTTCTAATTATTTTTTATAAATCTACAACTGAACTGAAATATAAAATCTGTTAATTTAGATTAAAAAACAAAATACATCCAAAAGAAATCTACATAATTAGAAATAAAAATAATCAATTCCATCAGACAATTGCCAATAGTTAAATAAAGCTGGTTGATTATCACAACATTTTATCTAATGAGAAAGAAAGGAAGAAAAGAGAGAACTTGAATAAGCAGGGCATTGCGCAAGACTGAGCTCCAGCACATGGAAAATGCTAAATAGATTTATGTTTATATTTCCTCAACAGTTTGACTACTCACCATTAATAACTAGAGAGTGAATGAAAATTAAACATCAAAATATGATTTTCAATATTACCTTAGATTTAAATAAGATCTGCAATTCCTTGAATAATTATCTTCTAGTACTTTTACTATGCTTCTGACTTTTTCTATTTCTTTTTTTAAATTATTATACAAGTTCTGGGAAACGTGCAGAATGTGCGGGTTTGTTACATAGGTATACATGTGGCATGGTGGTTTGCTGCATCCATCACCCTGTCATCTACATTAGGTATTTCTCCTAATGGTATCCCTCCCCTAACCCCCACCCATTGCTGTCCCTCCTCTAGCTCCCATTCCCCTACAGGTCCCAGTGTGTGATGTTCCCCTCCCTGTGTCCATGTTCACCCAAAAACCTAGACACATATGTTTGTAGTAGCTTTATTCATAACTGCTAAAATTTGGTAGCAACCAAGATGTTCTTCAATAGAATTAATAAAGAAAAGGTGGTACATTCTCATTGTTCGACATCCACTTATGAGTGAGAACATGTGGTGTTTGGTTTTCTGTTCTTGTGTCAGTTTGCTGAGAATGATGGCTTCCAGCTTCATCCAATGTCCCTGCAAAGGACATAAACTCATTCCTTTTTTATGGCTGCATTCATAGTATTTCATGTTGTATATGTACCATATTTTCTTTATCCAGTCTATCATTGATGGGCATTTGGGTTGGATCCACAACTTTGCTATTGTGGACAGTGCTGCAATAAACATATGTGTGCATGTGTCTTTATAATTGAATGATATATAATCCTTTGTGTATATACCCAGTAATGGGTTTGCTGTATCAAATAGTATTTCTAGTTCTAGATCTTTGAGGAATAGCCACACTGTCTTCCGCAATGGTTGAACTAATTTACACTCCCACCAACAGTGTAAATGTGTTCGTATTTCTCCACATCCTCTCCAGTATCTGTTGTCTCCTGATTTTTTAATAATCTCCATTCTAACTGGCATGAGATGGTATCCCAATGTGGTTTTGATTTGGATTTCTCTAATGACCAGTGATGATGCCTTTTTTTCATGTTTGTTGGCTGCAAAAATGTCTTCTTTTGAGAAGTGTCTGTTCATATACTTCACCCACTTTTTGAATGAGGTTGTTTTTCTCTTGTAAATTTGTTAAGTTCTTTGTAGATTCAGGATATTAGCCCTTTGTCAGATGGGTAGATTGCAAAGATTTTTTTTTTCCCATTCTGTTGATTGCCAGTTCACTCTAATGATAGTTTCTTTTGCTGTGGAGAAGTTTTTTAGTTTAACTGATCCCATCTGTCTATTTTGGCTTTTGTTGCCATTGCTTTTGGTGTTTTAGTCACAAACTTTTTGCCCATATCTATGTCCTGAATGGTATTTGACTAAGTTTTCTAGGGTGTTAGGTCTTATGTTTAAATCTTTAATCCATCTAGAGTTAATTTTTGTACAAGTTGTAAGGAAATGATTCAGTTTCAGCTTTCTGCATATGGCTAGCCAGTTTTCCCAACACTATTTATTAAACAGGGAATCCTTTCCCCAATGCTTGTTTTTGTCAGGTTTGTCAAAGATCAGATGGCTG
>CAUYQU010055928.1:0-68705 GCA_963574635.1 Cheracebus regulus
GATGGAGTTTTGCTCTTGTTGACCAGGGTGGAGTGCATTGGCATAATCTCAGCTCACCGCAACCTCTGCCTCCTGGGTTCAAGTGATTCTCCTGCCTCAGCCTCCTGAGTAGCTGGGATTACACGCACCTGCCACCACACCTGGCTAATTTGTTTGTATTTTTAGTAGAGCCAGGGTTTTACCATGTTGGCCAGGCTGGTCTCGAACTCCTGAGCTCAGGTGATCCACCTGCCTCGGCCTCCCAAAATGCTGGGATTACAGGCGCAAGCCACCATGACCGGCACTTTTTCTCCTCTTTTTCTCTGTCTCCTAAGTGGGCCCGTGAGTTGAAGACATTTCCCGAAGTAAGGTTTGCACTGCCTGTACTTGCTACATTGAGACAGCTCTGCTTTGAAAAGGAAGTGGTTTGGACTCCTGTTTGTTCACATGTTAGCCCGTTTGAAACTAAACTCCTTCTCTCTGCTACCAACTCCACTTTCCCAAATCCTTTCCCGACAAACAAACCAAAATGTGCAACAGTTTGCTTCTGAGACACAATTTAAAAATGGGTTTCTTAGACCAATATTCTCCAGGAAGAGAGGGTGGGCTTTAGAGTTAGCTGTTCTGTGACTGCCACTGTCATGTTATTTACCTCACAGGAAAGAAATCTGATAGGAACAACACAAGACTGTGGTCATACCTGACCTTTTTCTGTGCCTGACCGTATAAACCAATCTGGTTATTTATTGCTGTGTGACAAATCATTCCAAAATGTGGTGGCCTGAAACAACAGCAGTGAGTCAGGAATTGGGAGGGCCTCTGCCAGGCACTTCTGAGTCTCTTCATCCAGATGGTGACTGGACATGGAACAGGGAACTGTAAGGTTTGGAGGAGCTGGGGGCTGGCCAGGCATCCATCTCTTTCTTACAGTCTCAGGCCTACCTATGTGATCAGGTAGCTTGCATGGTAGTCTCAGGATGGTCAGACTGCTTGTATGGCGGCTGATAGCTTCAAGAGTTAGTATTCCAGCCAATAACGTAGAAGTTGAATGATCTTTTATGAGCTATCCTTAGAAATCACATTCTCTATTGGTTGAGAAAGCCACCGTTTTGAGGAAAGAGAACATAAATCCCCATCTCTCGATGTATCAGAGCATCAGTCACTTTGCTGAAAGGTCATGTAGGGGTGGGAGTTATTACTGAAGGCATCTTTGGAAAATGTAATCTGCCAATCTGCCATATGGATGGAGTGTAAATAGTTAAAGGTTAAATTGCAGAAAGTCAGTATCCATCCCTGATACTGACACTTACATAAAATCTCTCCTTAATCTCCAGATAGCAACTTCTTTTTGGCTTTTTAAAACTTTTTTTAAACTTATCTATTTATTTTTTATTTTTTTGAGAGTCTCGCTCTGTCGCCCAGGCTGGAATGCAATGGCGCGATCTCGGCTCACTGCAGCCTCCGCCTCCCGGGTTCAAGAGATTCTCCTGCCTCAGCCTCCTGAGTAGCTGGGATTATAGGCAGGCGCCACCACACCCGGCTAATTTTTGTGTTTTTAGTACAGAAGAGGTTTCACCATGTTGGTCAGGCTGGTCTCGAACTCCTGACCTCATGATTCACCTGCCTTGGCCTCCCAAAGTGCTGGGATTACAGGCGTGAGCCACCACACCCAGCCTATTTTTAAATTTTTATGGGTACATAGTAGGTGTGTATACTTAAGGGATATGTGAGATATTTTGATACAGGTACACAATGAATAATAATTACATCAAGGTAAATGGGGTACCCTCCAGAGAGTACCTTCTAATGTAGTAAAACAGGCAGCTATTCTGATGCCTCTCCCCTAAGTCCCGTTTGTATCTGAATGACTTAACACTTGTTAAACTTCCTAAAAATCTCAGGCATCCACTTGTGTTCTGCCACATGCCACTGTCCCTCAGAGAAGGATAGTGCCATGCACCTACACCTGCAGCTCCCCAAGTTCCTCATGACTTCCTGTGGCAGCTGCGCCGGCTACAGTGGTCGGTACTCAGTATCGTTCCAACCCTTTCTTGCTGCCTTCCTTAGCAGAGTTGGGAAGCTGAAAGCAGCACTGCCTAGAATCCCCTGCACCTAGGATTCCACGTGTGAGTTGGGGTCTCCGTCAAAGGCACTTGCACAAGACTGAAGGTAGAAGTGAGGGCAAGGCTGTGTGTATGAGTTTCAGATGGCTGCTGTAACAAATGACCACAATTTACTGGCTTAAAGTGAAAATGACACATATTTACAGTTCTGGAGGACAGAGTCTAAAAAGGGTCTCACTGGACTGAAATCAAGGTGTTGGCAGGGCTGTGTTCCCTTCCAGTGGCTCGAAGAGAAAATTGATTTTCTTGCTCTTTCTAGCTTTAGAGTCCACCCATATTCCTTCCCTTGTGGCTTCTTACTCCATCTTCAAAGTCAGCAATGTTCCATTCCCCTGACCTTTTTTCCATAGTCACCTTCCCTCTGACACAGCTGGGAAAGGTTCTGTTTTAAGGACAATATAATTAGATTGGGCCCAACTGGATAGTCCAGAATACTGTCAAGTCCTTGACTTAATCACGTCTGCTAAGTCCCTTTTGCCACGTAGGGCGACATAGTCACAGGTTCCAGGCATTAGGACATGGACATCTTTGCGGGGTAGATGGGCATTATGTCGCCTACCATAGCAGACTTGTGCTTCTTCTGTCGTCACTGCTGGCAGCCACCTTCATGGAGTATCTGCTTTTTCTGTAGTGCCTTCCTGGATGGCTGTTTCCTGACCATGCCAGTGGTAGCTTCATTCTGGAGCCAGTAGCTTCTCAAATCAATGCACAGCTTCTTTTTTTTTTTTTTTTAATGGAGTCTCACTCTGAAACCCAGGATGGAGTGCAGTGGTGTGACCTCTGCTCACTGCAACCTCCATCTCCCAGATTCAAATGATTCTCCTGCCTCAGCCTCTGAGTATCAGGGATTATAGGTGTGTACCACTGTACCCACCTAATTTTTGTATTTTTAGTAGAGATGAGGTTTCACCATGTTGGCCAGGCTGGTCTTGAACTCCTGACCTCCAATGATCCACCGGCTTCAGCCTCCCATAGTGCTGGGATTGCAGGTGTGAGCTACCATACCTGGCCAGTGCACAACTTCTTGAGTATAGGTTCGACAGTGGCTCCAGTAGCCCTGTTTTGCAATGTACCTTTCTTCGTTGTTCCAAAGAACTCAACCTAGAGTGTGTTTAACCTTTAACTTAGAGTGTGTTTGCTTGGTTTTCCTGACCCAACAATCCTGTAACCTACTTTATTTTATATCCTTTCTGCTGAGTGGATTCTGTTCTCTGCAACTGAACCCTGATGAATGTTGGATCACCTGTGTGTGCCATCACCTCAGCTTCATCTCTCTCGTTTCTAAGCTGCACTTATTCTGGGGATGAAGCATCACAGAGACAACTCTAAATTCCAGGGGAACTTGGGAGGATGTAGATCAAAATGACTAAAATGCTGTGAACAGCCTTAGAAACTGCAAGTACGGCACTGCGGTTCAAGGGTGACAGCTGGCAGTTCTCCTGGAATCTTCACACGGGGTAGGTTAACCTTGGTTAACCTTGAATCTCTGCATATCAGCAGGGCACCTAGTGTGAGTATCCATTAATTGGAAGGTATTCTGTCACAGCTAAGGCCAAGGCCGAGTCATTCCAGGACTTCATATGTAGCAAAAAGTGGAGAAATCAAATGTCATACTGGGATTGACCTCTTGGGAGTTGCACCAGCTCCAGGAAACTGTCACTTTGAATTTATTTCTCCTAGTAGTAGGAGGAAAATCACGTGTGCTTTTGGTATTTATCTGCCTTGCTTTCGTATTTCTCAGGTTCTCTCTCCTGCCTTTTCCTGCCCTTGCCTCCCTCCCAAGAGCTCTTCTGAAGGCCAAGGTCAGAAAGACACAAGCCTGAAGAGAATGGAGTTATTGTTTCTTCATTTAACTTCCAAAACAATTTGAGAAGGAAGAGATCCCTTCCAGGGGTAGAGGTAGAGGCCAATAACATTAAAGTCAAAAGTTAGGAGGGAAAAACGAGAAAGAGTTAACAGACACTGTCGCCTTTCTCTACATAAGGCTGGTCTCGGTGGTCACTGGCCGCCTTGTCCTGCACCATCAACATTCACAGCAGCCTGGTTTCACAGTTATTCTTGACTGGCCATCCTTGCAAGGCACGCCTTTCGACTGTCCCAAACTTTCCTACCTTCAGTCTTGATCTTAAATCTAGGTTCACGGGCAGTTAGTTAATAGTTGATACCTACCATCGAGTAGGCAGCATGCAAGCCCCAGGGATATAGGAACAAACAAAACTGACCCCCTGTGCCTTCAGGGAGCTCGCAGTCTTCCTAGTCTTTTGTCTGGTAAATATTTCCTTCTCCTTTTATTTGCCTGTAACCTTAGAACAGGCACCTGAATGAAATCTTTATTGGCTACTCCAGTCCCAGCCTTCTTCCTTTGACCTCTCATAGTCCTTCTTTCTAGGGTGACTGTGTGATTGCAACACTTCTGAGTGAAAGGTGGTGTTACTAATACTTACGCTGCAGCAACAGGTGTCTGTGGGGTGAACCAGGACGTCTAGTCACCCACAGCACACTGTCTAACTCCATGTGCTCCTACTACTCCACCAGACTGTGCTCCCTAGAAGGTATGATCCATATCTTACACTTTTTCTTTTCTTGAGGGTCTCACTCTGTCACCTAGACTGGAATATAGTGGCACGATCTGAACTCACTGCAGCCTCGACCTTCCAGGCTCAAGTGATCCGCCCGCCTCAGCTTCTGAGTAGCTGAGACTACAGGCATGCATCACTATGACCATGTTTGGATTTCTTTTCTTTTCTTTTCTTTTCTTTCTTTCTTTCTTTTTTTTTTTTTTTTTTTGTAGAGATGGGGTTTCACCATGCTGCCCAGGCTGGTCTGGGTTCAAGCGGTCCTCCCACCTTAGTCTCCCAAAGTGCTAGGATTACAGGCATGAAGCCACCGTGCCCGATCAATATGTTATACTTTTATATTGAATGAGATGTCCAAGTTTGCCCAGACCTTAGAATAACTGCCCAGTAAACACATGCTTAAGTTGGAACAAAAGTGAGATTCTCCTAAATTATATAACATTAAAGACTTAAAAGCCATCTGAGAATTAGAAATGATTGTGAATTAGTTTTGGAATGCTAAACGCTGTAAAAAATACTTCCTTTGAGACTCCTCTCTCCTTGGTCTGGTAGAGAACTCATTTTGATCTAATGGAACACAACACAGAAATATTGTACCTCATTTGCTTTCCCCATTGAAAAAATCTAATTTCCTATTTAATTAATGTAATGAACTTGTGAAAACATTCATCTCCTCCACACAGCACTCATCAGTGTCATGTAAACAATGCACAATAAAATAAATTGGAGCAGCTTCTTTTCTTGATAGTGTTCCGGGTTTCCTTCGAGGGAATCAAATCCAGCACAGGGCCAAGTGTAAATGATCTATTTTTCTAGGTAGCCTGCCTCGCTCAGGAAAACATCTATTATTTTTTGGGAACATTTCCAACCTAAGTGAGTTGAGTTTACTGTGACCAAAAAAAAAACAAGACAAAAACCTGGACCATGAACCTAGAGAAGAAGTCGGTGGCTTCAGAGAGGAGACACAGAAGAGGGAAGAGGACACGTGGGTGTTTGATGCTTAATTCATTCGAGATACATGATGCATTGAGTGATTTTGCTCCATTGAATCAACTTGAAGGCTTTCATATGCATAACAGTGAGGCTCTCGTTTTCGGGGGAAAATGTTGTTTCAAGAAACTGCCTATAAGGATATGAAATGAAGAAACGAAGCCAAAAGCAGGGCTCCTTCCAGATGAGAAGGCATATACTCGTGATCGTTCTCCTTTTCCGAACAGATCTTTCTCATAATCATGTTGCGGGGTGTTTACATGACAACTGCTTTATGACACCATTCTACACCTAGGTTTGCCTTTGGGGAGCCAATGATGAACGACTGGGCTATCTGTACCTCCTCTCCCCACCCCCACCCCAATGCCCTTGCTCCATTGTCTGCTTTCAGCTGGTATTCTTTTCTGGTCGAATGGCCGCAAACACAAGCTGTCTATCTCCCCCGGCTCATGGAGCTCAGCTTGGCAGATGAAAATAACCCTGGTAAAGGAGCTGTTCGCAAGCACGAGGCCCTGCTCACAGGACCACCGGTGCAGGAAGCCCCAGTGGAAAGTCAAATCTGCCATTGCTCCGAGGAGCCCCCATTGTGTAAATGAAATGGACTTTCACTTCTATCAGCACTTCCTCCCAAGAAAAGCAAGGAACTGTTTTTAGACTTCTGACTTCTTTCCAGAATGAAAACAGATAATCCATTGAATGCAATAAATGATTAAATAAAACTCTGGTTTGCAAACTCTTCAACCCAAGGGACTGTTGTATGTATAACTGAGCCATTTAATATAAAATCTGAAAGCTGTGCTATTCACCCTGCACAGTTGCCTTTGTCTGTATTGTAGTCTCTTGACAGAGGGGTGAACCAGTAATCTGTGAATTAACACAAAATGTAACGGAGAAGTGGCTTGGCTATACTTAGAAGTGGGCATGTGGTTGGTATCACAGTTGCACAGTGGGACTGTGGGGTTTTATCATAGTAGGGCTGTTTCCACTTTAGTGACCACAGATTTAGGGAAGGACACTTGGCAGTCATCAGCAGGGCCCCAGGTCAGTGGGCATCAATACTAAAGCGTAGAATTTTTAGTGGTTTAGCTCAGATATAAATATCTCCCCCTCCCCCCGCCCCCAGCCTCCTTAGCTTCTCCAGGTTACCCTTGGGTGGGTCCCTTCTCTGCTGGAAATAACTTTACTTTGCAGTTAACAAAAGGAAGGAGAGCCATTTCTGGAATTGCATTTGGGTAATCAGAATTCTATGCAAGTCCCTAGTGCATGCTTTCGGTTTTCCTTCCCTCTAGCTTGGTATTCTTTATATTTATACTGAGGATAAAATATTCAAAGCAAAATCTCACATTAGAGTGTCAGAGGAAAAGAGAAGCAACCGCAATTCGGGGGTCTTTTGGAAAAGCAACATATGCAGTATGTTTTTACTAAACAGATTCTCCAGTGCTTCGTTTTCAGATGTTCGGATGCAGGAAATTTTTGGACGGGCAGATGCATTACCTTCCTGGGGAAAAGACACCATTTGACACTATGGCAACTGAAGAGGAGGCTGAGCACAGAAGCCTAGTCCTGAGGGCTGGGAGACGGGGTCCCCAGGGGAGTTCCTCAAGCTGCTGTTACCCTAAGTTGGCACATCCCTGCAATTCGTTCCTACAGAAGGATAGCTACTGATGCTTCCTAATTGACCACTGGAGGATAGCCACGATGATGCTGGTTCTTGGAGAGTTCATGGCTGACATCCCCTGATTTCGACAGAAGCTAAAATACGATTTGATGGAGGTAGGTGGGGTGAGTGGGCAAGCTCAGAGGCTGGTCCAAAATGGCCGGAGAAGCAAGGGGAAGAGGGGAATTGAGTGAGTAGGAATAGCCCAGGAGGGGAAGGAGGGAGGCAGGTATACTCTCAGAGCAAGACAGACCTGATAGAAAACCAAAGGGAAGAAATGATTGCGTGTCAGGTAACTATCAGGCAGACGCTCGCACAAGGCCTGTAGAGACGGCCAAGTACAATGTCTTCAGAATGGGGGCAGTGATTAGTCACAGTCCTAGACCTTCAACCAAGAGTGTGGTCCTGAGAGGGTAGGAGGTGGGGAGCAGGAAGGAAACAACCCCGACATATATGTTAAGACAATCGCAACTGTTTTCCCAGATGAAAACCCTGAACATTTTTCCTCGGTCACTGAAGCAACATGTAGGTCCCTCCAAGACCAGGACCTAGGAGGCTACAGATGTCACTGCGCCGCCGCCACCCGCACCCCCAGCAGAATCGGCCGGGTTCTCCTGCTTTTCCACTTGCTGTCCTGCCCCCAGGGAGCTGTCACTTCTCACAGTGCTGCCACCTTAGCACCTGATGGCTTCTGCTTATCTCATTTCAAAATGCACCTACTCCCTTGGAACGTGAGGGGCCTCTGTGCTGCCCACTGCCCTGGGAGAGGGAGCTGGAGGGTTATCGTCCTGGGCGAGAGAGCAGCAGATGCTCCGCTTGGCCAGCCCCCTCCCACGCCACGGACACCTGCTCGGGCGCCCCAGTCCTCAGGTCCCCCCCATCTTTCCAGACACATCGGCACCAAAGCAGCACATTTTTCCTTTCTTGCCCCTCGTCCCAATTCTCATCCTCCCATTCCACCTGGCCAATTTGGAATTCAGACACGGTGGGGAAGGGGCTAGTTCATCGTCCAGCTCAATCGGGCAGCCCGGGGGCAGGTGAAGACCCTTGAGACTGACACCCCAGCCCTGAGCTGGATTCCCCACAGGCTCTGCGAGGGGCCACCCAGGACTCCCATCTGGGGGCGCTCGCACACACACCCCTCCCTGACTCCCAGGGCCCGGCGCCTCTTCGCCCCAGAAATGTCCCACCCTCGGGCGGTGCCGCGGGCCCCTGGAGCCTTGCCCGTTCCTCCGCTCTCCAGGACATCTTTCGGTTCTCGAAAAAAGCGCGCGTGCCCCCTTCGCTCCGCAGCTTCCCGACCGTACCCTGTGGGCATCCGATGCCCGAACCCCCCAGGGTGGTGGAAGCCGAGGACGCTCCAGTCTCCACGGCGGCTTCGCAGGCAACGCTCATGCAAGTGGAGGACACCTCCCCACACAGACCGCACCGGGCTGGAAGCAAAAGCAACATCGGGAGCAGGAAAGGAGAAACGGAAGGTGGACCTACCTAACGACGACGGCTCCGTGTCATGTCAGGGGCACACTCGGCGCTCTCGGGCATGGAAGAGCCTCCGCACCGACGCGATGCCCGGGCTGCCCGCGCCTCCCGCCTTGCAGACGGCCTGAGCTCGCTCGCTGGGCTGCAGGGGCCCGGGAGGCGGTCGGTGGACGCGCTCGGGCCCCGGCGTCGCCGGCCCCGCAGGTCCGCTCGCAGCAGCTGCAGCGCGCGGGGTGAAGTTGCGGGGCGGGGGCGCGCGAGGGCGGCGGAGCGCGGGGCGAGGGCGGCGGAGCGCGGGGCGAGCGCGGCGGAGCGGGCGGAGGGCGGGAGCCGTGGGGAGGGAGGCGCGTCACGGACGCTGGGGGGAGGGCGGGTGGAGACAGCTGCTTGACAGCTACTTGAGCGCAGCTCCAGCTGATCGCCCGCACGCCGGGCTCCTGTGCAAGAGCTGGCGCGGCCGCTTTGGCGCGATCCCCGGAATCGCGCCGGGGAGCGAGCCCGGCGGATCCAGCGCGGTGCAGGTGAGGAGCCGAGGCAAGGAAAGGCCCTTTCAGCGAATCTTTGGGATCTTTCATACAGGCTGCGCTGTGCATTGAAAAAGATGAGGTGTCGGTGTATGGGGTGGGGGCGGCGTGGGGGCGCGTGGTTGCCCACGGCAAGGGTTGTCCTGGAATGCCCCGCTGGGGAGGGCGGCCTGGCAGGGCACTCTCTCTACTAGGGCTTCTTTGGACGCAACTCTCATAAAGATGGGAGACACTGAATTGTTTTTTATTTTGTGCTGGTGGATTTGAATTATAAAGGTTGCCTTTGGGAAAAGCGTGGGTCTGCCTGATAGACACACATTCCCCCAAAAGGGCCTTTTGGAGTGGAAGTTGTATGGAACTGGGAGTCCACAAGGACCCAGGAACAACGTGCTGACTCAGTCTCCATCCTGACATAGGGACTCCCTGCTATGCCTCAGTTTCCTCATCCGTGAAGTGATCACACTGGATAAAGTGTGTATTTAGAATATGTTAACTAGAATAGTACCACAAGACACGTCCACTCCCTCCCACGCCAACTTGAGATTCAGTCACCTTGTGAAAGGATCAGTAAGAATCAATGAGCTTAGACGTTAACAGAAAGGGAACATCCCAGGAGACGTGTTAACATGGGAAACACCCACATCCAATCGTGGTCAGGGCACTGCAATCCTCGGGCTGCAGTACAAGCAGCCAGAAGCATCGCCTGATAAACTGTGTCATAACCCACCTAGGGACACAATAGAAAGGGCAAAATCGGCTTGAGGCCCAGAAAGAACACCCAAAAGCATGCCTTGGTCACCACATCTCTGCCTTAGACGGCGAAGAGTGGCCTGAGCAGCGCCTTGACAATCTGAACCCTCATTACAGCTGAAGTTTAAAGAGACCCACCTCCTTCTGCCCTTCTTCAAACTCACATAACAGTTTCTGACAGCACTCAGTCTCCTCATGTAGGCATTCCTTTGGAGGAGAAAATGTGTTGACCACATGGCATGGATATGTCAGGCAGCCTGGCAAGTTGTTCGTTATGTGTTTTCAATACTGGGACTCTGGTCAGTACGTGAGTCTCCGGTGAATTTGGTTGACTTGAGTCTGCGCTTACACTGCTGAACACTACAGTTGATCCACTATCTTATATTGTAGGCTCCAGAGCAGACATTTTACAAGTGTTGTATCACCTATTCCTGATTATAATCCTCCAGTAGGTGTTATGCCCATTTTATAGATGGGCAACCCAAGGTTCAAGAGACTTCACATGACTTGTCCAAGATGACACAGGTTAACCAACTTTATTTTTATTTATATATTTATTTATTTATTATTTTTTGAGATGGAGTTTTGCTTTTGTTACCCAGGCTGGAGTGCGATGGCGTGTTCTTGGCTCACCACAACCTCCGCCTCCTGGGTTCAAGCGATTCTCCTGCCTCAGCCTCCTGAGTAGCTGGGACTACAGACGTTCACCACCACACCTGGCTAATTTTTGTATTTTTAGTAGACATGGGGTTTCACCATGTTGGCCAGGCTGGTCTCAAGCTCCTGACCTCGTGATCCACCCACCTCGGCCTCCCAAAGTGCTGTGATTACAGGCATGAGCTACCACCATGCCTGGCCTTAGGTTAACCAACTTTAGATACACATGTGAAACTTGGGTTTGGACACCCACAAACATGGGCTATGGGGTGATACTATCTTGTCCCAGATCCTCTCTTCAGAGGACACAACTTAGCTGTGCCTGGACTCCTGAGCTGCAGAAACTGTGGGATCATCAACATGTGTTGTTTTAAATGGCTGTTTGTGACAATGGGTTATGCAGCAGAGAGAATGAAAATATCTACACCACAGAAAGAATCATCTTTAAAAATATGAACTGTCTTGTGGTCACTCTGCTGCTTGAAACCCTGCCTTGGGTTCTTCCCCATTGGGAGTACAGAGCAAAAGCCAAACTCCACACCAGTGCTTACCACATCCCTCCCAGTCCCACAGCCTCACTCACGCCTCTCTTCTCTCTCCTCTCAATTCCTTATATACTCCAAGCCACTTCTCAGAGAGCCTTCTCTGACCACATCTTCAAGTACACCCTTCCCCCACCAGTTATTCTGTTTTTTAATGCCGTGTGTGTGTGTGTGTGTGTGTGTGTGTGTGTGTGTGTGTTTAATAGCACCAACTGTAAATTGTAAAGAGTTTATTGGCCTCTTTGCTTATTTCTTGTCTCTTACTGGACTGTGGGCTCACAGGGCAGGGACCATCTCTGTCTGATATACAGTGTCTCCAGCACAGAGCAGGAACTCCATTGCTACTTACTGAATCAAAGAGGATCACCCAGCCATTCTGAAGCACCCCTTCACTCTTACATCGATCCTTTTATTTCCCTTGCCAACCCCACCCCACAACCTATCTGCAACTACATAGTCTTTGCCAATTTCCAAATAGCCACATCTATTCATTAAGATCAAGTTTAAATACCCTAATCTGCATCCATCTTTCCGAGGTCCCTTGCCCTCTTTCTTTCCCCTTTCATTTCAGAGCGTTCATAGCACCTTAGTTTGCTCTCAAGATGTCTAGCACCTTCCACCTTGTGTCATGCCTATTTGTATAGAGGTAGATGGTTCCAAACATTCCTCTACTTACTGCAGTCTGGAGAAAGAGAACTGGAAAGAAATACAAATATGCAGTAGAAGTCTGGGGAGAAATAGGTAAAGAGCTACCGCAGATTAGCACAGTACTACTAGGTTCATAGGACGAACCTGGACGGAGAAGGGCCGGAGAGAAGCCAACTCTGTTTCCCCACCTTCCCACTCCCACCACCTTCCTGACTCAGGAATGAGACTGTTGTAAATGACATATAACATTTTATGGGAGGGAGGGGGAAGAAGATGAAATGAGAGACTAGGCAGATGCTAGGTACTTTACAGACATTATTCCACTGAAGCCTGTAATCTCTTTCCCATAAGTGCCCCCACTTAAATATTGATACTCTGAGAAGATGAACAAGTGACTTCCTTATGGTCACAAAAATGAAGCTACTGTTGAAAGTCAGATGCGATTGCAAATCAAGTGCTCTTTTTACTATAGCACATTCCACTCCCACCCCCAACTTCCCCTGTTGGGCTGAGGGGTATCTTGTTGGGGCTTGGGCATGACTGTAGGCATGACATGAGAGAGAGAGAGAGAGAGAGAGAGAGAGAGAGTGTGTGTGTGTGTGTCTAAGAAGCATGGAGTGGCTCCCTGAGCTGCTGCCCTTGGAGGTTCCTTGAGGTTCACTCGGTGTTGTGGATTTGGGACTGCAGCTCTGAAGAGGAATGAGAGGGCACAGTAAGCTGCGTCTCCCCTTGAAGGAGCGTCCTGAGGAAGGGGCAGGGTGTGTGGAGTATGGAAGGTCAAGGGCCAACGCAGGCCCGACTGACGGCGTTAGACTGGAAGCTCTGTCCTGGGTGACTTTGTAGACCCACAGTTCCTCCCACAGAGCACCTCCAGAGAACAGGTACATGTGTGAGTGAGGGACCAGGAAGCACAGATCTAAACAACCGTGACACCCTGTGTATTGGATTGTCTGGTCCAGATCCCAGAGATGGAGGTCATTTCCCCAAATAAAAAGCCCACGCCAGCTCTCCTAGTGCTTAGTCCAGAGGTCTGCACACTGCCTCTCCAGTCACTGCTCCTGCTGTGGTCGCCAAAGTCTTCATTCAGGGGTGGCTAATTTCTGCTCGTGCGCATTCTCTTATAATGCTGTTTACTTTCTTCTAGGTTCCTACTACCCCGTAGGCAGGATTCTTTATCCCCAAAACTTCACAGAGCAGAGCACTCAGATTTTGTGGCTGGGTCCTTTTAACCTTATTCAGGGAAATAGTGAAGCCCAGAGCCTGACAGGCACTGGGGGTGGGGATGGTATAGGAACCTCCCCAGCCCCGCCCATGAGACACTTGCATTGTTCTTTCAGGCCAGTGAAAAGGAATAGTTCTTTCCAAAGAAATAGTTTAATACAAGTCAGGGTATTTTCCCCTCTCATATACCAATCTTAATTGAAAACACCCTTAAGGGCCAGGCGTGGTGGCTCAACGCCTATAATCCCAGCACTTTGGGAGGCTGTGGTGGGTGGATCACTTGAGGTCAGGAATTTGAGACCAGCCTGGCCAACATGGTAAAACCCCGTCTCTACTAAAAATACAAAAAATTAGCCAGGCGTGGTGGGAGGCACCTGTAATCTCAGCTACTCAGGAGGCTGAGGTGGGAGGATCACTTGAACCCAAGAGGCAGAGGTTGCAGTGAGCCTAGATCATGCCACTGCACTCCAGCCTGGGTGACTGAGCAAGGCTTCTTCTCCAAAACAAACAACAAAAAACCCTAAGTGCCAATAATAGCTATTATTTCAAAAAATAACTGAATGCAACCCAGGTGCCAAGCAGTCTGCTAAGGCCGGAGACAGAGGGAAGCCCAGTAGTGGTGAGACCTGCCTTGCAGTCTGGTGACGAGGACAGCTGTAAATAAGGAGGATGTGTATTATGAAGGAGGCGGCACTATGGGTGCTATGGGAACTGTGATTATTTTTTGTACCACCATAAAACAAGGTGTTTGAACGTAGCAGCACTGAAAATGGTCTTTTTTCTTTTTGAGACAAAGTCTTACCGTGTCGCCCAGGCTGGAGTGCAGTGGTGTGATCTCGGCTCACTGCCACCTCCACCTCCCGGGTTCAAGCGATTCTTCTGCCTCAGCCTCCCGAGTAGCTGGGACCACAGGCACGTGACACCATGCCCAACTGATTTTTGTATTTTTAGTAGAGATGGGGTTTCACCATGTTGGCCAGGCTGGTCTCAAACTCCTGAACTTGTGATGTGCCTGCTTTGGCCTCCCAAAGTTCTGGCATTAAAGGTGTGAGCCACTGCGCCCAGCCCGTCTCTTTTAATAACTGAACTGTATCCCATTCTCCTCTCCGGAGCACTTTTTAAGCCAGCTTGTGGTGAAGAACAGAATTGGCCAAACAAGCCTTATTTTTTCTTAACTGCCTTTGATCGATCCTAGCAAATACACCATTCATTGGAAGAAAGAGAACAGCAACCAAAATGCAACCAATTTAATTCCCTGACTTAGACCTTCACATATGTCATAAAGAACTTAGAATGTGCCTGAAGAACCACTGCCCTTATGAAGTGAAGTCAGTGACTAGGTCTAATCAGAAGGTCCCTTAGAGATTTAGTTGTGTCTACCAACCCTTTATCATCTGTCTATCTATTATCTACCTATGTATTATCTATCCAACTACATAATTTTTTTGCATTCCCTGCAGAAATAAGAAGCTGTATTTCTATGTCTAGCTGTGTCTAGTATTCTGTTGAATTTTGGCTTCTACTCTTGAACCAGCTGACTAGTCCTAGAACAAGTAGCCAGGTAACACTGAGGTTAAATCTCCCTTTAGGACTGTGGGACTTCACCTCCATGTGAACAGCAGATCTAACAGCCTTGAAAGTCTTTTCTCTACTCTTATGACCTTTCTCTGTGGCACCTGGCCACCCAGATACAAGGCCAAAATACAGCTCGGAATGCACCAGTTCTGAGATTTTTGCCCTCCTTTCTAACAGGATAACCTTTGGGCCTCCACATTGCTCGTGTCTGTTGAATTCTTCGTTGGCTGCTCTGACCAATCTTTCTCCCTCTCTCTGTATTTTTGATTTTCTAGCTTATGAAGTAGGTAAGAATCACCCTGGGAAGAAATTTGACGTGCAGATTTTTCGGTCACCCTCCCTCCCTCATGTCGTTTTAACGAGCACACTGATGGTTCTGGCAGTCATCTCAGAACGCACTTCAGGAAACAAACATTGGTCTGAACCAAGTCCAAACAGGCGTCCGGCCCCCTCGCCACTGCAGGGCGGTTCCAGAAGCCTTTCCAGCGGCGTCCCCGCCACTCTGCCATGCAGGCTCTCAGCTCTGGCTCTTCTCAGCCTGCATCCAGGGAACAGCCCTGGAGACAGTCCTGGACTCAGAGTCAGTGCCTGGGTTCTATTTCCGTGTTGCCAATACAGAACTCAGGGCCTGGGTCCTCATCTGTCAAATGACGCATTTGGACAACCTGATCGCCAAGCGCTAACGTTTGACAATTCCTGCTTCCACCTTTTTCCTCAGGCCATTCCTACTGCCTGGAAATTCTCTGCTGAGTCTTGCCTATCACTTTCTCTCCCACCTCTAATGCTTGCCTCTCAAAATCCTGCCTGGCCTACAAAGCCTGTTCAGACGTTACCTCCTCATGGCACCCTCCTTGGCCATCTGTGCTCTACCTGAGTCCTCCTGTAAGTCATCTGTCCCCTGAGTGCAGACTCAGTCACACATCTTCCTTTTGTTGTAGATTTTTTTTTTTTTTTTTTTGAGACAGAGTTTCAGTCTTGTTGCCTAGGCCAGAGTGCAATGGTGCGATCTGGGCTCACCGCAACCTCCGCCTCCCGGGTTCAAGTGATTCTCCTGCCTCAGCCTCCCAGGTAGCTGAGACTACAGGCATGTACCACCGCGGCTGGCTAATTTGGTATTTTTAGTAAATACAGGGTTTCTCCATGTTGGTCAGGCTGGTCTTGAACTCCCAGCCTCAGGTGATCCTCTCACCTCGGCCTCCCAAAATGCTGGGATTACAGGCATGAGCCCCCGCGCCTGGCCCTGTTGTAGATATTTAATACACGTTTTCTCATTGGTTTATAAGCTCCGTGATGTCAGGAACTATGTTTTGTGCTGCATACAGGCTAGTAACCTCTGTATTAAACAGCGTTGAGGATAGCTGATAAATACTGACTAAATGAGGAATGAGAGTGTACGCTGCCTCTGCTGGCTTCTGCCACCTTTTCCCCTGGAAAAGGAACATAATAAGCCTGCATTTACTGGCATCTGAATTGCACCTATAGCAGCGGGTTTCAACCTGACAAGTGACAGGTGGATCTTACCACTTGCTGAACTGCTGAGAGCAGGACCCTGTTATCCTTTGCCCGTGTGTGGCACTGATGATAAGGTTCTCGAGGGAGTGGACATCTCAGGCTCTTTCCTTGCCATTGTCACACATATCTGGTTGCACAATGAGAAAGGCTGTTTGGCCAACATCCTTAGCATTTTTGTATGTCCCAAGAATGAATGTCCCAGAGGTTCTGAAATCAGTCCTCTGTACTTGGGCAAATTATCCTGAACCTAAACCTCCTCTCTACCCCTACTTCTAGCTTTCACACCAAGTGACCTGGAAGGCTGGATGGGTAGACGATAAGCAGTGAAATGTTCAAAGCTGATGGGAAATAAAGTATTCTCTAAATGTAGCAGACAGTCTCCTTCTCTCCAGAAACTTGGGCTGGATTTCTCATACATTATTATTACGCTGCATATAGAGGCCATTTTCTGCAACAACGTAATCTAGCCCAGCAGTCCCCCCAGCCTTTGTCTTGGTTTCAAGACCCATTTACACAAGACTATCATCTAGAACCGCCTTTTTGAATTTTTGGTCCCAAGACCATTTTGTGATCTAAAAAATATGGAGGACCTTGGGGACTCCTTGAAAGGGTCCAGGGAAACCTCATGCGTCTGTAGATCACATTTTTGAGAACCAGTGATCTAGACTGACAAAAATGTTGGCAAAATGTTAATTTACAAATTTGTATAGCTCTAAACCCCATAGGCCGAAAGTAAATGGCATACATTTAATCAATATGCATTATTGTAGAAAGATATTAAAGTAAGTACAACGTGATTCAAAGCAGCTGCAGAAATGATTGGAAACTATCAGTATCTATGTGTAAGCACAATGCTAAGTACTTGATATGTAGTAGACTCTTTTTTTTTTTTTCTAGAGATGGAATCTTGCTCTGTTGCCCAGGCTGGAGTGCAGTGGCATGACCTCCACTCATTCAACCTCCACCTCCCGGGTTCAAGCGATTCTCCTGCCTCAGCCTCCTGAGTAGCTGGGATTACAGGCGCGCACCACCACGCCTGGTGAATTTTTTGTATTTTTAGTAGAGACAGGGTTTCACCATGTTGGCCAGGCTGGTCTCAATCTCCTGACCTCATGATCCACGCGCCTCAGCCTCCCACAGTGCTGGGATTACAGGCATGAGCCACCACACACACTGTAGTAGGCTTTTTTAAAGGTTCTAAGTTGACTTTCACTTCACAGTATCTTTCCTTCTTCTCTCATGATCGGGGAAGCATTGGATGGAGAGATGTGTCTGTAAGCTCCTCCCAGGTGATTTGTTTATTCTGTGTCCCTGGGCCTCCCGCAGTCCTGGCGTGCAGCGGATCTCATGCTGCCTCTTCCTGTCCATCTCTGTCTTTCTCTCTCCTGGAGCGCTCACCCGTAGGGATCACGTCGTTGGCCGCTCTGTGATGTCCGGGTGGGTCTGGCCAGTGGTGAGCCCCAGCGGTATGCATTCTCTGGCTCCTCCCTGAGAGGTCACTTGGGCAGGCTGTGTCCCTTCATAAAAGGCAGTTGCTTCCCTGCACCCAGGCCTCTCTCCACAGCTCGCTCTCCTTGCGGTTCTGGCAGCTTCTTCTCTCCCATCCTTTGGGCCAGCAGAGGTTCTATCCCTGCTGCAGCCAGCCCCGCCATCCCCTGCATCCCCATCCAACTTGTGACTCATCTCATTGTATATAAGGTTCCTTGAATTATTCTAACTTGAGGGAGCCGTCAGTTTCCTGACGTTGGCCTGACTGATAGCCGTTAATCATTAACTATTATTGAAAATTTTAAAATAGCTGTTTTTATCCAGTCATTCATATGTTAAAAATATTTCTTCTTCAGGAGCTCCTTTAATTTAATTTAATTTTTGTTTCTCTTTCCATTGTAGGCCAGGGATGTTATTGCTTATAATCCTGTTTCATTCTTTTCCCTCTCCCTGCCCCCAGATGTGCAAAGATCTTCCCAAAGGTTAGTTCCTCCTGAATTCGGAAAGTTGGGACCATTAACTTCGGGAGGTGATTTCAGGAGGAATTTTGCGCCGCAAGCCCCATTGCTTAAAACTCTGTCACTGTTCATCTTCGAAATCTTCATGGGGATTATTTTGGAGCCTAATTTACATCTGGAGTTGAGGTCTCAGCCCGGTTAAATGAGCTCTCACAACTACTCAGATAAAGCTATAGAAAGCTCTAGAGGGTCTCAAGGTAGCTTAAAACACGAGGGAACACATCCTGAAGCCAAAACTGAGGCTTCTCTGGGCTGTTCTCTTCCTCTCTTGCATACTCCTGACCCTGGGCTCTGAATCCAGCTGCATGCTAGAAAGGCCTGTGCCTCCTTAAGCCTGTAAACATTAGATATCCTAGCTAGCTTCAGGGTTTAACGCCTCTTTCCTTCCTAAGTCACTCTTTCACAGCCTGTACCTCCTCCAACTAACACACATTTTATGCAAAATCAGGATACTGGATACAAGATTCATCCCCATGGGCCCAGCACGGTTTCACTTGGCAGAGGTGAGAGTGGAAACCTAACTCCGGCAGCACAGCTTGCTCGACCCACAAAGCTTTCTTTGGTAGCAGGAACCTGGCCCCATTTCCCCTCTTTCCTTCTCTGCTCACGTAGAACCCACATCCCTGGCAGCTTTGGAGAGGATCTGTGACAACAGGATAGAGTGCTGTCGTCCTCCACAATTAGCCAGGCAAGCAAGACTGCTGTAATATCACTACGCTGACAGCGCTCTTGCACCTAATAAATTATTCACGCCACCGAAGTGTAATCGCTGTCACGTTCAAAATAGGTCATTCACGCTAAGGCTGCAGGAGGTGAAAATTTCACAGCAATGGTAACAAATCCAAGAGCTTTGGTTTAAGCAACTCTCCAAAGCAAGTGGCTTCTCCAAGCACCCCTAGGTTAAATATCTTTTATTGAATCCAGCTATATTTTCATTAGCAGCAGCAAGAAGAGCCTGAAACAGCTGTCTACTGGCAGCAGTGAGGGTTGGGGGATGGAAGACTGTATTTCAGCCTCTTCCTTCACTGATCCTCCCCCAGAGAGCCTCAAGGGGCTGCTTGAGGAAGATAAATGTGAACACCTGCTCTCGTTTGTTCTCTGCACACAAGACGATGGCTAAGTCACAATGAGGATAAGCCCTGGACATCTAGAAGAGCAGACGTACACAGGCCTCTCTGAGAAGGGCCTCTCAGTTGTGGGATTTGCATTCACAGAGGAATTCAAGTTCAACAGCTGTAGGCCGTGTGCCCTTGCATTTCACAACCTAATTCACAGCCATCCGAGCCTCTTCACACTCACCCTCTTGTCGGCAGTAGGTCTCCTTCGACTCAAGTGCCTGGTGGAATACAAATATTGGACTGGCAATTTCAGTGTTTGGAGAGTTATTGGTGTGTTACTGTTATTTTAATGCTTTTTGAGGACTGTCGTATAGCAGGAAGAACAATTTTTTCCCCCAGAATTAGAATAAAGAGAAGTGATTGAAGACATAGCCTGTGGGATTTGAGTTAAAATAAAAGCGAATGTGCTGCCTGCTAGCTATCGACTGTTAAATGAATGTGTGAGTGACGGAGACTGGTAAGTCTCCTTCGGAGGGAAAAGGGAGGCAGCTAAGCACTGGGGCTGATTGCTTCCCAGTCTTCTGTTAGGAACGTAGACCAAACACCTCTTTATGTCTCTTCCAGCTGAGGTTCTATGAATGTATGGCCTTGGAGCAAAAGGGCAAGTGCACTTGGTGTGCACAGCACTAAATGCAGGAGAGCACGTGGATATGAAGCGTTCCCTGATGCATTCCCAAACTGTCATGTTTACCAGAACACGAATTCCAAGGCTGTTAAGCTCTCATCTTCAAACATTCACCGCCAAGAAGCCTGCTCAGATTATTCCAGCCTTTTCCCTCTGATCTTTCCCTAAATTCCCCTTTAGTGTTCTGAGCAGTTTACATTGTATTATTGAACTCGTGGCCTTATGGAACAAACCATGTAGGTTATATAGCCCCATCCCTATAAGCGGGAGATAAATCTATAAATAATTTTCACTCACATATATGCTGCTTTATAGGCACTATGTCAACAGCTGTTTCCTGAGTGCTCACTATTCTCCGTACTTACATTGGGACTTCATTGAGTCATCCACAATTTATGTGCATACTATAAGCCTAACTGTCCAAAACTGGACGCCTGATTCATCACAGCGACACCCCGCCTCCCTTGAAGTCTACTACTGCAGCGCCGGCTTCATCTCAGTGAGGAGCAGTGTTACCCTTCCAGATGCTGAGGCTGAAGCCTGGGGCCGTCCTTCACCTTTCCCCATACCCCAGTATTCAGCCGGAGTCAGGCCGGGTAGGGATCCCATGAGCTTTTCCGGAATATGCCAGTAGTCTCCTAACCTGCCCTCGCCCTCATCCCACATCTTTCATTCCAAGACAACAGTCAGAATGATCCTTTTGTAAGGTGAATCACATTGCATCGCTTTGCTCAGCACGGGCCAAGAGCTCCCCATCGCAGAAAGACTCAGATCCTTACAGTAGTTGATAAGGTTCTATAGGAGCTGAACTCCCCAAAACCTCTCAGATCTCTCTTTGCTTTTTTTTTGTTGACAGAGTCTTGCTGTGTCACCCAGGCTGGAGTGCAGTGGCACGATCTCAGCTCACGGCAGCCTCTGCCTCCCCGGACACAAGCCTCCCAAGTAGCTGGGACTATAGGCACGTGCCACCCGGCTATTTTTTTTTTTTTTTTTTAGTAGAGATGTGGTTTCACCACGTTGGCCAGGGTGGTCTCAAACTCCTGATCTCAAGAGATCCTTCCACCTTGGCTTCCCAAAATGCTAAGACTACAGGCGTGAGTCACCGTGCCCAGCCTTAGACCACACTTTCTCCCATTCTCTGCCTTGCTCACTTTGCTTTTTTTACTATTCCTGGAACACTCTCCCAGACCTCCATAAGTTTGGACCTTGACATCAAACCTCTGGGCATTTGTCAGTAAAGCCTTCCCTCACCACCAGGTTCGATTCTGCCCACCCTGCACTTAACTTTTTAACACTTATCATGTGCCTCTCACCCCCGGATGTGCGGGATTTTTACAGGCTTGCCTGTTGTCTGTCTCCCTTCTCTGCGGTATAACTTCACAAGGCTGGGACTTTGCTATGTTCACCGCTCTATTCCAAGAGCCAGAGTATAACTGAACCAAACACATGGGAGACTTTGAGCTGATATTCTGTATTTATTTATTTTTTAATTTGAGACGGAGTCTTGCTCTGTTGCCCAGGCTAGAGTGTGAGGCACGATCTCCGCTCACTGCAACCTCCGCCTCTTGGGTTCAAGCGATTCTCCTGCCTCAGCCTCCCGAGTAGCTGGGATTACAGCCACACGCTACCATACCCAGCTAAGTTTTGTATTTTTTAGTAGCAACGGAGTTTCACCATGTTGGCCAGGCTGGTCTCAAACTCCTGACCTCAAGTGATCCACCCTCTTTGGCCTCCCAAAGTGCTAGGATTGCAGGCCTGAGCCACCACGCCCGGCTGATGGTCTTTAAATGAATAAAAAAATAAACCTATGTCCCTAAATAGCTCATAAGCTCCCAAGGGAGGCACATTTTCTAATTATGCTATTCCTCTCTAGAGGAGCCTCAGTAAGTGCTAATCTCAAAGTATTTTTGCAGGGTTCCTAAAACTGATGCCCAGCTAGAAAGAAAGTAGTAGCAATAATCCCATACTTGACTCTCACACATGCTGTGATAAAGACAACAGTCTTCCTAAGACTGCAGCAGATATGCCTAGGCTAGGTCAGTGTCAGCTCCCTAGAACCATTGCTGTCTTTTGTGCAAATTCAGTTCCCCACTGTTACATTTACCTGGCTCTAGAAAAAGCAACTGCTCTGCAGACTCTCAGGAATTGCCTGGTAATTTCCTGTTTTTCTGGTGTACCCATTCTGAACTCTTTGTATATATAAAAAAATCATGTGGTTAGGGGCCAGGCGTGGTGGCTCATACCTGTAATCCCAGCACTTTGGGAGGCTGAGGCAGGTTGATCATTGGAGGTCAGGAGTTCGAGACCAGCCTGGCCAATGTGGTGAAACCCTGTCTCTACCAAAAATATAAAAATTAGCCGGTGTGTTGGCGTGCATCTGTAGTTCCAGCTCCTCCAGGAGGCTAAAGCACAAGAATTGCCTGAACCTGGGAGGCAGAGGTTGCAGTGAGCTAAGATGGTGCCTTTGCACTCCAGCCTGGGCAACAGAACAAGACAGTTTCAAAAAAAAAGAAAAAAAAAAAGTGGTAAAATACACATAACATAAAATTTACCATCTTAACTGTTTTTAAGTGTATAGCTCAGTTCTGTTCACACTGCCCTTTGTCAAACCCCAGAAGTTCACACTGTGCTTCATCAAATCCCAGGACTCTCATTTTGCAGATCTGAAGCTCTATGCCCATTAAAACAGTTCCCTACTCTCTCCTCCCCTCAGCCCCTGGCAACCGTCGTCTACTTATTGTTTCTATAAATTTGGTTACTCTTGGTACCTCACAGAAGTGGATTCATACAGTATTTGTCTTTTATGACTGACTTATTTCACCTAGCATACTGTTCTCGAAGTCCGTGTAGTATGGTGGCATGTGTCAGCATTCATCCTTCTTGCAGGCTGAACGGTACTCCACGGTATATATGTATGCACTACATTTTGCATATCCCTTCTTCCCTGGGTGGATACTTGAGTTGCTTCCACCTTTTGGCTATTGTGAACAATACTGCTATAAATATGATATAAAGATAACTTTTCAAGACTCTGCTTTTAATTCTTTTGGATATATACCCAGAGTGGAATTGCTAGATCACATGGCAATTCTATTTTTCATTTTTTTTAGGATCTGCCATACTGTTTTTTATAGTGGCTGTACCATTTTACATTCCCACCAACAGTGCCCAAAAGTTTCCTCTTTTTAATAGCAAGATTTTTCTCCTGTACAGCAAGTTAGAACTGCCCGGAGGCTGGGCGCTGTGGCTCAGTCCTGTAATTTTAGCATTTTTTGAGGCTGAGGTGGGCCAGGAGTTTGAGACCAGCCTGACCAACATGGAGAAATCCCATTTCTACCAAAAATGCAAAACATTAGCCGGGCGTGGTGTCATGTGCTTGTAGTCCCAGCTGCTTAGGAAGCTGAGGCATTAGAATTGCTTGAACCCAGGAGGCAGAGGTTTAAGGGAGCTGAGATTGCTGTACTGCACTCCAGCCTGGGTGACAGAGTGAGACTATCTCAAAAAAAAGAAAAAAAGAAGAAAAAAAGAACTACCGAGAAATGCCTCCCAGAGCTCAACATTCCTGCTTCTTGTAATGCTTGGCAACCAGGAGCCGAGTGCCCCCTCCAAATGTACATGGGTGTGTGTGGCAGTGCTTTTAGCGCTCTCCTGTTGTGTCTGTTGTGAAAAGGCTTCCTTGTTCTTGAATTAACATGCAGGCTGAGCAGACACATGCTGGTCTGCTTTACAGACGTGGGGCAGTGGGTAAGAGCCAGCACTGTTTTGGGATGATCAAAGCTCTGCTAATCCCATGTAATCTCCGAACGTAAGGTAATGCATTTCCAGTTTGGGGTTTCTTTGGGAGATGCTCCCTGAGGCCTGGCACCATCACTCCTTGGAGAATGGGGACTCGAATGTGTGCAAAAGCCAAAAAGACAGCTTTGAGTCATGCTTGCCTATCATTCATTACGATTCATGATGGTTAGGTCTAAGGGCTTCAGATCTTGGAGATGTGTGAGCTCGAAGCATCAGATGGGGAAAGAAGTCCCTTGAAATGTTGCAGAGGTAGAAACAAAAAAGACCCTTGGACACTTCCTGTGTGCTGTCCTCTTTCACCTGATTTACTGTTGGGCTGGGAGGAAAGCGCCTTAGTCTTACTGTGTTTCTCCTTTCACAGGATGTTGTCTTCTGTTCCCTCCCCAACCCAAGGCATTCTGTCTTAGCCACCAATTTTTCATCCTCCTTCCAATTGGTATTACAGAGCAATGTAATATAATGACATATATTCTCTTTAAAAGAGTATTAAAATCACCATAAGAAGGGATAAGTCCCTTCTTACATTGGGGCTTTCTTTAATAATGATAAGACCCTCCTGGCAGACGTAAAAAGGAAGGAAGACATGATTACAAAAGGGGAAGAGGAAGAGATGATTACAAAACTCTCAATGACCGTAAGATTTGGAAGTTGATGACGTAGACCAGGAGTTGGCAGGCTTTTTCTGTAAAAAGCCAGATAAATATTTTAGGTTTTGTGGGCCAAGTGATAAAAATGGGGAAAAAGAAAGACAATAAAATTTCAGAATGATCTAGTAAGGAGAAGAACGGAATTCCTTTCCTTTGGGATAATGTTTTGCTTAATTGAGATTCTAGGTGAGTGATCCCTGTCACCACATCAGTTACAAATGTTCATCTGTGAAAAACCATTCTTATCTTGCAAGGCGATACAAAAACAGGCAGTGGGTTGGATCTGGCCTGGGGCCATGGCTTACCCACTTCTGCACGGACCAAGAGCAGTGCAGAAAGCCACAGACGCACTGTGTGCAGCTCGCAGTGTTACCTGGTGGCTCATAAAGGCACCAGCACGTATTTTTCTGGGTGTATTATCAGCAGTAGGAAGATGCACAGGGGTATCTTTGTCTTCTGCATTGAGTCCTTGTTGTAAAGGACAAGATGTGTTGTCTGTTTGCATAGAGCAGACAACGCTGCTTCTGATACACCATCAGTCACCTTTCCACAAGTGTAGAGAAGTTAGGTTCATCCATTCTTGGTCTCCTCTGCTGCAGCTGGTACCATGGCCAACCTAACCAGCTAATGATGTGCCCTGTTCATCACTTTTATGAGTGGTACTCAGTAAATACTTGTTAATGAGTTCACAGAGGATTGATTCTATTCACTTGTTCTCTGTCCCATGTAGTATTCTTATGAAGTAACTGAGCTAATGTTCATCCTGCGCATTTGTATAAAAGTAATGTTTACGCAGAAATACACATAAACAGATTATCATCATTTTTTTCAGGAAGTTTTACCACTGAAAATATTATTTTTAAAACAATGGAAGCTAAAACAAAACCAAAACACCAGTAGAGGGAACACTGTAGAGGCTTTATTTAAAATCGTAATTACTGTCCTAAAATACTGTAGCATATCCAACATTAAAGTTTTCAGTGGGTGTTATCTTTAACTAAGAAATGTATTAACAAATATAGAAAGTTCAACCTCTCTCAGGTTACATTTTTAAAAGAACTCTGTAAAGTGGTGATGGGGGAGGTGGCGCCTCTGATGCGTTTACCACAAGTAAATATTTACTCAGGAAATAGGTCCTGCATACTGTTAAATATATGGTTAAAGATATGATTTCACCTCCAGCATTTGTGGAGGAGGCAAGGGGCCCCTCTATACAGTAAAACTGCCATAGCACGTGTTTCTCCCTTAGATACCCAGAGAATTTTCAGGTGGAGACCAGATTGATTAAAGCAATAGCACGTGGGTAAGCAATCATGTATGTATTCTGTGCCAAGCAATGGGGTTATTCTGGGCCCTTCCTTGGTCACATGGTGGAGATCAGATAGCAACTAGGTTGGCTAAAACATGAGCCAGAGGTACCTCTATATTCTCAGGAAAGCATTTGAGGTGAATAGTCTCAATAGCTCTGCTCTAATCAGCTTGCACTTTTATTACGCCAGCTCTTCCTGACAAAGGCCAGGATTAGGAGAGGGGACTTACATAGACTTGGAAGGCTGAGACAGCTGAGAAAATCACAGTTAAATAATAACTGGCATTTACACAGTAAGCCCTTATGGTTTTCAAGTATATCATACGTTATCTCGCTTTAAACTCTGCAGTTTTAGGGTGGTTCATCATCATCGTCGTCACCACCACCATCATCCTTATCATCAACATCACAACTATCATCATCTCCACCATCCCATCCTCATCATCATCCTCACCACCATTGTGATCATCATCACACCATCACCACACCACCACCATCACTACTACTACAACCACTGCCCCGATCACCATCACCACCACCATCACTACCACTACAACCACCACCCCATCACCATCCCCACCACCTTCACCATCCTCATCATCATCCTCATCACCATTGTGATCATCATCACACCATCACCACACCACCACCATCACTACTATACAACCACTGCCCCCATCACCATCACCACCACCATCACTACCACTACAACCATCACTCATCACCATCACCACCACCGTCATCCTTATCATCAGCATCACCACTATCATCTCCACCATCACCATCCTCATCACCATCCTCACCACCATCGTGATCATCATCACACCATCACCACCACCACCACCATCACCATCACCACCACCACCACCACTACCACTACAACCACCACCCATCACCATCATAATCAATACCAGTACCACCGCCATCATGATCATCACCTTACCACCATTACCATTATTATCTCTGTAACACCACCATCATCACTATCATCGGTCCAGCCACTACGACCACCACCACCACCTTCATCAATATCATCATCATCAACATCACTGCCACTGCAGCCACCACTACCATCACCTTTATTATCATCATTCTCACCTGGAAAAAGGAAATGAAATCTTCTGAGGGGTTAGATACTGTGCCTAAAGCCAAACAACCAGTAAGTTGAACTAGGTTTTATGAGTTCAAATATTTTGCTCATTCCATAGCGTATATGCTACTTTCCCTCAGTGTGGAAGTCTGGATGCTAAAAATCAAAGATTTTAAAACAACAATGCCTTCAGAATTTCCTTCCTTCCTTCTTTCCTTCTTCTTTTTTTCTTTCTTTTCTTTCTTCTGTCTTTTGAGATGGAGTTCTGCTCTTGTTGCCCAGGCTGGTGTGCAATGGCAGTGATCTCTGCTCACCGCAACCTCCACCTCCTGGGTTCAAGTGATTCTCCTGCCTCAACCTCCTGAGTAGCTGGGACTACAGGTGCTTGCCACCACACCCAGCTAATTTTTGTATTTTTAGTACAGACAGGGTTTCACCACGTTGGCCAGGGCAGCCTCAAACTCCTGACCTCAGGTGATCCACCCAAGTGCTGGGATTACAGGCATAAGCCACTATGTCCAGCCAAAATTAAACTTTTATTCTTCAAAAAACAACCTAATCAATATACAGAATAAATGAAGGGGTCAAACTGGATTGAACTGGGGACCAAGTTATGCTGTTGATCCCATGAATTAACTCTGGTTGATCCTTTTGTTTATTAAGACACAACCTGCATTGTAAAGGTATGCAAAGCTGTCTAGAACATGGATTCTTCTCATTTTTCCCACAGATACAGATGGGATGCTTAGCATATGTCATATCGTAGGGGGAAAGCACAGGCACTGGAATAGGACAGACTTAAATCTAAACCCTGGCTCTATTTTCCACTAAATAACACTGGGTCAGTATCTCTGCAGTTCTCTGCATCTCAAATATCCCATTTGTAAAATTGAGTTAATGAATGCTGACATAAGGATTAAATGAAATGATGAATATAAAATGCTCTCTTGCCTATCTAGAAACTTATTTAGGCATATAATTTCTCATTATGGAGAGAATAAAATGAAAAGAAAAGTTACTCTTTTCACACATTGATGAAAATTAATCAAAAGCCTTAGCCGGTTACAGCAGATATCTTTCAATGGTTTCTTATATTTCCTGTCAGGATAGCTTGGAAATACCTGCCTCCTGGATTACTTTGGCTCTTCTACCAGCCAGTTTATTCTGTGGCCACGCTCTCTCAAGCCAAGGCGGGACTTCCAATTAAGGCTGCGCTCACTGACTCAGCAACAATTCTAGAAAGTCCACAGGACTCTCCTAGAATTTCTTCTAGAAGGACCTACCTTAAACCTATCTAGCATTACCTTGACTAGAATTGTCAACATAATGCTATGAAATCTGATTAATAGTGGCCTCTCTCTAGTGGCTGAAATTTAGGTTTTTTGTTTTTTTTGAGACAGGATCTCGTTCTGTCACACAGGCTGGCATACAATGGCACAATCACAGCTCACTGCAGCCTCAACCTCTGAAGCTCAAGTAATCTTCCTACCTCAGCCTCCTGAGTAACTGGGACTACAGGCAGGTGACATCATGCTGGCTAATTTTTTATTTTTATTTTATTTTGTAGACACAGTCTCACTATATTGCCCAGGCTGGTCTCAAACTCCTGGGCTCAAGCAATACTTCCACTCCAGCCTACCAAAGTGTTGGGATTACAGGCATTAGCCACTGAGCCCAGCATTTTTTTTTTAATGGCTACCTTAAATAATTTTTTCAAAGTAGATTCAAAATGCCTAAATATGTTCTTTAGTAAAATGCCTAAGACCCTTTTATTTCTGTTCCAAAATAACAATGAATATGACAACTAACATCTGTATAGTGATTCAACATTTACCTTGTATCTTTCATTCAGTCTTTTTTTTTTTTAATCTTACAATGCCCTAGTGGACATGCCACTCTTAATCCAGCAGTTACGCCCCCAATTTATTCAGCTGGTTGCATATAACAACCAGTTTGAGATACTCTTTCACTATAAAGTAAGTCCAACATCTTTCATTCTGGCCTGCTTTATGCTCTACTTCATGATTTGTTCTCACTCAGCCCAGGTCGCTCATTTTACAACTTGGGGTCTGTCGCTTGTCCTCTTCTCTGGCTGTAATTTTTGGCTTCCTTCCTTAATTGTGATTAATATCTGCCCCCACTGACTTTACTCCTTAAAGTAATGATGGATAAATTGCTAGGCCCAGCCACTGAATGCACTAGTGGCCAATACTTCCATACTAGCTTATACACCATGTAAAACACTTATACCCTACCTAGCTTTCAATTCATTCATGTTCAGGGACCACATGGGGTCTAACAAATACGGCATCAGTTTCCTCCTATTTCTCTTGCTACTAGTAATTATGGGCTTTTCCTTTACCTCTGCCTTTGGCTCAGCTGATTCATTAGAGGTATCAAGTTGTTCCTTGGCTTGGGCCATCTGAGTCATCAACCTATCCATGTGAGATTGGATGTCTGCCAGTATCTCAGTCACATGAGCTGTGGCCATTGCCTCCTGGATGTCCACTAGATGAAGGGCCTTCTGCTCCTCATCGGCAATCACTTTCTGTACTTTCTTAAATTCCTGCTGTATAAACATCTTCATTTGGTCCCGAGTTACCTATAGAACAGACACAAATAAAAAGAATTAAGTTGAACATACAAAGAAACAAAAGGGCAGAGTTATTACTACACAGCCCTGGTCAAAATACACATCATGGATCTTATCTGATCCTGAAGTTTTGGGAATATCCTAAAAACAATGTTCTCCTAATATCTTTGATGCATTTCCTGCTAATCTTTTTGCTTTTTTCATTATTCAGGGAGTATTTTCTTATCCTTTTTTCCTTTTGGTTTTGTTCACTTTTATACCAGTAATATATACGATGAGTATATACAGTAAAAAATGAGGCAGGGTATGGTGGCTCACACTTGTAATCCTAGCACTTTGGGAGGCCTAGGCGGGTGGATCACTTGAGGTCAGGAGTTCGAAACCAGCCTGGCCAACATGGTAAAAATCCGTCTCAACTAAAAATACAAAAAATTAGCTGGGCATGGTGGCGGGTACCTGTAATCCCAGCTACTTGGGAGGTTGAAGCAGGAGAATTGCTTGAACCCAGAAGGCAGAGGTCACAGTAAGCCAAGATTGTGCCACTGCACTATGATCTAGATGACAGAGCAAGTCTCTGTATATAGACAATTAAGTAGTTTTTATATAAATGGATCATAGTGAAAATATGGTTGTTGTCTTGCTTTTCTACATAGGATATGTTTGTGCATACAGATCAACTTCATTCTATTATTTTTACTATCTGTATGATATGGAGATGGAGGGTGTGTGTGTGTGTCAGTGTGTGTGTGTGTGTGTGTGTGTGTGTGTATCTCCTATCTAACCATTCCTCTCTTAATGGAAATACAGGATATTTCCAAATTTTTGTTATTATAAACAACACAGCTATAAACATCCTTGGCTATATCTCTTAATATTTGCATATGAGTTTCTTTAAAGACGTTTAGAGCCACTTAGTCAACAGACATATACTCTAAAAATATTGGTTCATACTGCCAAGGTGCCTTCTGAAAAAGATGTATTCATTACATTCCTACAACAATGTATGAAAGTACTTTCCTACACCCTTGCCAATACTGGGTAATATCAAGCTTTTAAATTTTTACTATAATGGGTGCACACATATTATTGTTTTATTTTATAACAACTGCAAACCAAAGAAAATACAACTGCTAGCTATATTTATGTTTAGGGCATAAGAAAGGCTAACGAAGTGAGAAATTTCAAAATGAGAACTTCTAAACTCCAAATTTTACCAGGAACTGCATTTATTGATGTTTCCTCACAACCATGTTTATTTTATGAGGATTTTAAAACAACTACACACATTATGAGCAGCTGAGATAGGGAGCAGGGAAGAAGGAAACTGTAGACAAAAGGAGAAAGGCAGAAGAAAAGCCAACAGAGGATTTTAGAACTGGAAGAGAAACTAGTTGTCATCTAAATGAACCTCTTCTTTTTACACGTAAGGAAATGGACACAGTTGCAAACCTGTAGAAGATGGAAAGACTCCAATCTTGTTCTCAGTCTGTTTCTCTGTTCAGTGTAAAAGTCTGTCAGAAGAAAAGTCGAACTGGGAAAACCTAAGAAAGGAGACTGAGAAAGAGAAAGCCTGAAGGAGAGGGTAGCAGATTAGGCCATTTTTAATTAGCCTCTTAAAAACTGAAAGAAGCCTGATACCTTAAGCAGCTTTCATCACACTGCTAAGGACATCAGTGCAAAATAAGGCCTGTATGACTTGTATCTGCTCACACATGAAGTGACTAAATGACACAAGCCCTCATACACTCTCCACAGGTTCTCTCCCTGGTGGTGGAGAAAATGGGAAGGAGTGTTCAATGTTATTAATGTCCCTGCAAATTCTGAATCAGATTGAGAACTGTGATTTGTGTTTATGTAATTCCTTTTTATTTTTACTGTATATATTTTAGGGCTAGTATGCTTTACAGTAATCACTGATCAATGGATCTCTACTCCTGAAATAAATTGGGTCTTAAATGACTAGGACCTTCTCTCAGAAATCAAACCTTTTCAATAAGGGATGAAATTTTCTGAATGCCTGAGAAATTCTCTTAATGGTTACAAGTAACTAAAAATGAATATCGTAATAAAAACTGACTCACAACCTATTTTACTTGACCTCACATACACATGTAAGTTAGGAAGCTGACTTCTCACTTAGTAAATGTGTGGGCCAGACTGCAGCAGGTGAAAGAGTCATGGATTTAAAAATTCTCTATTTCCCATGGCTTTATTACATAGGGTTTTCAACATGACCCTGTATTTTATACAGATCAGGTCACAAATGAAAACTGAAGAAAAAAAAATCTATTCTAAAACCTTTATGCCTTCTTCCCATTCACATTCTCTAATTAACAAATAAGCATTTTCCAATCTAAGATATCAAAACCTTTAGCACATAAGGTCGATCAGACTGCTACATCTTTGTTATAGTTGCATTAAAGTGCAATAAGATTAAATATAGCATTTTATTGAAATTATAACATAGCACTGCAATTTGAAAAATCTGACCACTATATGGTCAGAACTACCTAGTGAACATCTGAATCCAACCTTCTAATTTTATAGGTGAAGGAGAAAAAAAGCCATAAGAGAAGTACAATAAGAAAGTCAGGTTTAGAAACTTTCCTCTGGTGCAGTCCAATGTACTTTTATAACTCATTTCCAATGAGTTATAAACGAGACCCTGTTGAAAGAAGAAAACGAAAGAGAAGAGGGAGAGAGAGAGAGAGAAAGGGAGGGAAAGAAAGAGGAAAAGGGAGGGAGAGAGAGTGAGAAGGGGAAGAGGAAGGGAGAAAGAGGGGGAGGCAAGGAAGGAGGGAGGGAGGTAGAGAGAGAAAGAGAGAGAGAGGAAAGAGACAGAGATTTTAAAAAATTGTTTTAGAAAAGTATTGCTGAGATGAACTGCGAATAATGGTCAGGGTTAGGAGCAAGAACCTACTCAAATGAGAAGCATCCAAATCTACACTGAAGATTTCAGAAACACTTGTTCTGTCACAGGTGTCTACACCAAAGCCACTCCATTTTGAATATGGGCTGGGTAAAATAAGGCTGAGACCTACTGGGCTGAATTCCCAGCAGGTTAGGCATTCTAAGTCACAGGAAGAGATAAGAGGACAGCATAAGATACAGGTCATAAAGACCTTGCTGATAAAGCAGGTTGCAGTCAAGAAGGTGGCCAAATCCCACTAAAACCAAAATGATGATGAGAGTGACCTCTGGTGGTCCTCACTATTACAGTCCCACCATCAACATGGCACCATTACAGTCCCACCATCACTATGGCAATGTCAGGAAGTTACCCTATACGGTCTAAAAAAAGAGAGGCATGAATAATCCACCCCTTGCTTAGCATATGATCAAGAAATTACCATAAAAATAGGCAACCAGCAACACTTGAAGCTGCTCTGCCTATGGAGTAGCCATTCTTTCATTCCTTTACTTTCTTAATAAACTTGCTTTCATTTTACTCTGTGGACTCACCCTGAATTATTTCATGAGCAAGATCCAAGAACGTTCTCTGGGGTGTGGATTGAGATCCCTTTCTGGTAACAGTCCTATAAGTCAAATTCCTGCAAGATGTTAAGGAGACTACTCCGAAAATAACTTTAAAAATTGTAGACTGCATAAAACAGAGTTTGAAGACTCTAAATACCTTCCCAAAAAGTCGATTTTCACTTCCCTCTTCCTCATTTGAAAGGCCATTATTCTAAAACAGAAAAACAAAAAAGCAGGAAATTGAACTTTTTCAGATGCTATGTGCTGTCCATACTCCCACAGTGCAGCATCCTCCCCACTTGCCAGTGTCTGTGGAAACTTCAAGTTGGGAAGTTCATAGTTAAGGCTTCTGTTTAGCCTCCAGCATTTATTCCTATATTGTACTCCAAGAGAGCTCCTTCCAAGCTTAGGCCAGGCTCCAGTGAGGGCAGGCAAGGGAAAACTTCATCAACAAGGAGGTCAAGGCTTTTTCAATAGACAGTAAGATCTCCCATTTCTTGTGTCTTTTGTGTATGGGTGGAATAGCCACTATTTGTGAATAAAACTACTGCCCACCCACGAGGCTCAGAATATTATTCAGCAGCCTAGAAACACCATGGACATAAACTCTGAACAGCATTCCACTACCAACACGCTCAGTGATGTCATCCTCAGTGACCTAATTAGAAGCCTGACTGGGGTGTTGACAGTGAAAGAAAAAAAGTTTACTGAAGTGAACATTTAAACTCTTCATTAAGCTATCTTTCTTATCTTCTTCAGAAGCCTCCAGTCAAAAGCAGTCATTTGTATCTTCACTTCCTTTCATCATGTCCACTTTGTTAATAGGGCACACCGTTGTTGGATCTCTATCTCAGTTAACTACTTAGTTACTTCAGGTATCCACTCAATGAAACAATATAATGGTATTTACTATTGCAGTTGTTATCATTATTATTTTCATTATAAAAGACCAAAATAAATACCAAAATGTTGGAGAGTGATTATTTGTGAATGGTGGAATTACAAGTACTTTTCTCTTTTTTACTTCTCAGTCCAAATTTTCTAAAATAACATGTAACACTTTTTTAAAACTATTTTTTAAAAGAAATGTGGTTTAAAGAAAAAAAATCCTCAACAAAATACTAGCAAGTCAAAGCTATCCATATAATCTATCCATGTATAAAAAGAATTACAGGCCAGATGACAAAAATGAGGGATATATACTAAGTATGCAAGGCTGGTTCAACATTTGAAAAATTAGCTAATATATCTGAAATAAAAGGTATACAGATTAGTAATGAAGAAATAAAACTATCTTTGCAGATGATAAGACTGTCTATGTAGAAAATCTGAAAGAGTTCACAAAAATTGAAAAAAGAAAAGAAAACCTCCTAGAACCAATAAGCAACTATAGCAAGACTACAGGATAGAAGACTGATATATAGAAGTCAATTGCATCATCTTCCTATATACCAGCAGTGAACAAGTGGGATTTTAAGTTAAAAAGATAATACCATTTACATTAGCACCTCCAAAAATGAAATAAGTATAATTCTAAAAAATATGTACAAGATCTATATAAGGAAAACTATAAAACTAATAAAAGAATTTAAAGAAATAAATAGACATTCCATGTTAATTGAGAAAAAGGCTCAATAGTGTCAAGATGTCAGTTCTTCTCAACTTAATCTATAGATTAATACAATCCCAATCAAAATCCTAGCAAGTTATTTTGTGGATATCAACAAACTGATTCTAAAGTTTACTTGGAGAAGCAAAAGACCTAGAATAGTCAACCCAATATTGAGGAAGAACAAAGCTGAAGAACTGCCACTACTCAATTCAAGTCTTACTATAAAGCTGGAATAATCAAGACAGTGTAATACTGGCAAAAGAGCAGACAAACAGATCAGTGAAACATGATGAAGAGCCTAGAAACAGACCTACATACGTATGTGAACTGATTTTTGACTAAGAACCAAAGGCAATACAAGAGAGAAAAGACAGTCTTTTGAACAAATGGTGCTGAACAACTAGACATCCACATGAAAAAATAATAATAATCTAGACACAGATTTTATACTTTTCACCAAAATTGATTCAAGATGGATCATAGACCTCAATGTAAAATGCAAAACTATAAAACTCTTAGAAAATAACATCTTTAAAAAGCTAGAAGACCTTAGGTTAGTGATAACTTTTTAAACGTAACACCAATGTTAGTACCCACGAACAATTGACAAGATGAACGTCATTAAAATGAAAAACTTCTGTTTTGTGAAAGACATTGTCTAGTGAAATGAGAAGTGAAACCACAGACTGGGAAAAAATACTTATAAAAGACATATCTAATAATGGACTATTATCTAAAATATATTAAGAACTATAAAAACTCAAAATAAGAAAATGAACAACCTGATTAAAAAATGAACAGACTCCTCACCAAAAAGATACGGATGGCAAATAAGCATATGAGAAGATGCTCAACATCATGTCATTGGGAAATTAAAAATTAAAACAACAATAAGGTTCCATACACACCTATGAGAAGGGTCCAAATCAAAACATTAACAAGACCAAATGCTGGCAAAGATGTAGAACAACAGAAAATCTCATTCGTTGCAGTGGGAATGAAAAATGGCAAAGCCACTTGGAAGACAGTTTGGCAGTTCTTACAAAACTAAACATACTCTTACCATAGAACCCTGCAGTCATGCTCCTTGGTATTTACCCAAATGAGTTGAAAACTTACATCTACATAAAAACCTGCACACAGATGTTTATAGCAACTTTTATTTGTAAGTGCCAAGACTTGGAAGCAGCCAAGATGTCCTTCAGTAGGTAAAATAATAAATCAACTGTGGTACATCCAGACAACAGAATGTTAATCAATCCCTGCTCCCCGCCCTCCATAGAAAAAGAAAGAAAACAGCTATCCAGTCATAAAAAGACATGAAAGAATCTTAAGTGTATACTACTATGTGAAAGAAGCCAATCTAAAAAGCTTGGAATCATTGTGTGATTTCAACTACATGACTTTATAGGAAAGATAAAACTATGGAGATAGTAAAAAGATCAGTTGCCAGAGGTTTGGAGGAAGAGAAAATAAAAAGGCAGAGCACAGAGGATTTTTAGGGCAGTGAAACTATTCTGTATGATATTTTAATGGTGTATACATTTATCAAAACCCACAGAACATACAACACTGACAGGAAACCCTAATGCAAACTATAAACTTTGGGTGATAATGATATGTTAGTACAGCTTCACCAATTATAACAAATGTACTTACCTGGTACAGGATGATAATAGTGGGGGAGGCTGTGCATATAGGGTGAGAGAGTACATGAAAACCCTATACATTTCCACTCAATTTTTCTATGAACCTAAAACCACTGCAAATAACATCTATTTTTAAAATGTTAATATTAATTTGGTGCCATTTCGCTGGCAAAAGCTGCAATTACTTTTTTGCAACACCTAATAAAATTAAAACAGAAAACTAAGTAGCCACTGAGAAGCCTAGAGAAGATCTGGGGATGGGGTGAGCATCAAATAGACCAGGAAAGATAATTCTGCTTAAACCTTATACCCAGATTTGTCAACATTTTCATTCTCTGCCTTCCCATTTAATATTAGACCCTTCCTTCCCATATGACTCCCTTCTTCTAAAATAAATCCAAGTTTTTAAAAGCCCATTTCAATTTAAGCCCATGAAAATAATGGCATCCAAAACAGCTAATGAGCATTGTCAAAAGAGAAGATTATTCTATTATTATCTTCTTCACTTCTTATTTTGGCTATGTCATCCTAAAACTATTGAGTTAGATTCCTAGTGTCCTGAATCTCCACTCTTGTTTTGGCAACAAATGTGATTAGAGACAAATCTAGATTGGTGAATTATTCCTTCAAGAGTCTAAAATCTGTGTAGTTCTATTACTTGACAGATAAAAGGAAACTGAGTTTGGCTTTTCACTTTTTATAATAAAAAAAAATGAGGCTCTGAGAAATTCAGTTACCTGCCCAAAATCACACAGCTGGTTGGACATTTGGGGCCTCTGCTTTTACCTTGGTGCTTTCCTCAGTTCTGGATTGCTTACCAGTGGTCTAATCTTGGTTCTCAGAGGCACAGTTTTGTAACTGCCCAATGGGTTCACTTTGCCTACTGCCCAGATAGAGCCAATTAATCAAGACAGGGAAATTACAATAGAGAACGAGTTTAATTCACATAGAGCTGGCTGAACAGGAAACCAGAGTTTTATTATTATGCAAAGCAGTCTCCCTCAAAATTTGAGGACTGGGGCTTCTTAAGGATAATTTGGCAGACAGGGGGCCAGGGAGTCAGGAGTCCTGACTGGTCAGGCTGGAGATGAAATCATAGAGAGCTGTCTTCTACCTTTCACACGAGGCTTTTAAAAAAAGTAACATAACACTTGCTACCCTTTTCCCCCTACTACAAAGCTGTCTACTAGTCATCAACTCTATTTAACTTCACTACCGATCTGTCTGTAGTATTCAGCACTACTGACACCCCTTAGTCTTTAAACACTGCCCTCTAATCACTTTCCACTGAGAAGCACTACCCTACACTCTTCATTAACAATTTCATTCCATCTTTGGAAATTCAGCAACCACCTCCATGGAGATGGCGCCTATGCCCAGATTTTCTCTACAGGAAACCAGTCTCACAGTTGCTCTTGGCTGATGCACATCTTTACCTGGATACATTTCTATTATACAAGCCATCAAGCCTCAAACTGAGTCCTCCCCCTCCTCATCATTATCATTGCTACCTTTATTCAGTGCCTCACTATTAGATACTATTCTAAGCACTTTATGTGTATTACTGCAATTAATCATCATGATGATGCCATGAGGTGGCTAGTATTATTATATTCATTTACAGATGAAGAAACTGAAGTAGGGGGTAAGAAACCTGCCCAAATTTAGACATATAGTATGTAGCAGATTTTGAATCCAAATAGTTTGACAATACAATCTGCCTTCTGACCACATTATTCTCCAACCTCCCTTCAAATGTTGACTTGCTTCCTCTATTCCCCTTAATGACACCATGATTTAGGCAGTTAGCAGGCTCCAAACTCTGGAGTCAAGTTTTATTTTCTCCACCAGACAATAGGTCTCTTGACTTACTACTACCTCGAGGAGAAACTGACACCTTAACTAAGGGCCATGTACAAAATGGTGGGCAATACATACTGACTGAAGGTCAAAGGTCATCCCACATCCGTCCCTCCACCAGTCTGGCAGTGGAGATGTTGCCCCATATACATGAAAATCCCCTTCTTTTCTTTGTATTCCCTTCCAAATACTCTCTGCTAAAATTCAGACCCATTCTTCAAGGCTCCACTTTAGCACCCCCTGCTCACCCCACCTAGGCCTTTTAACCTAGTCCCACTGCCCCCTGCACCACTATCTTGCTGAAACAAAATTCAAAGTCACAAAGAACTCTAGAGTGATGTGAGGACACTGATTAGTATCTTGCTTCTACCTCCAACTTGTTCTTGGCCAGCTTTCTCTCCCTTCTCATCTCCACTTGGCCCTGAATTCTTGGCTTTCTAATCTTGACCTCAAATTCCATCTTTGGCTCCTTCAAACTTAGTGATTATATGTGCCCTTCACTCTCTCTGCTGGTGTTTGGAACTCAGCTTTCTCTTATATAGTCTTTGTCTTGGCTTGTAGCATTGACTCCCAGAAACAAATACTTTTGGATATGGTGTGGATCTGTGTCCCCACCCAAATCTCATATTCAATTGTAATCCCCAGGGTTGGAGGTGGGGCCTGGTGGGACATGACTGGATCACAAGGGTGGAGTTCTCATGAGTGATTTACCGCCATCCTTCTTGGTACTATAGTATAGTGAGGGAGTTCTTACAAGATCTGGTTGTTTAAAACTGTGTGGCACTTTCTTCCTCTCTCTTCCTCCTCCTCCTCCAGTCATGTATGACGTGTGCTTCCCCTTCACCTTCCACAATGACTGAAAGATTCCTGAGGCCTCTCCAGAAGCCGCTATGCTTCCTGTACAGCCTGCAGAACTGTGAGCTAATTAAACCTCTTTTCTTAATAAATTACCCAGTCTCAGGTAGTTCTTTACAGCAATGCAAGAATGGACTAATACACAGTCTGACTACTCTATCCTTCCTCTACTTGTGGCCAGAGTACTTCTTCCTAAGACTAAAATTTTGGTACTTAAGTCCAAATTCTGTATTATTCCTTAACAGCTTCATGAATATGACCCTATGCTTCTTCTGAATTGCCTTCCCTTCATGACTCTCCCTCCTTCATATACAGTCATAAATATACATGTCCCGTGTTCTCTCTCTCTCTCTCTCTCTCTCACACACACACACACACACACACACACACACACACAGAGAGAGAGAGAGAGAGAGAGAGAGAGAGAGAGAGAGAGTCACAGAGGCTCAGGACCACGTTTCTTAGAGGCTTTAAAGGGCCTAATAAACACTTGAATTGAATCTGTTAATCAGCTGTGAAGTAGACACAGTCACAGCTGACTGACAAGCACCCCTTCATGTGAGAGATGGATGTCTAACCACTCTAACTGTGGCATCGCCGCCAAGCATCCTCTCCTCCCAGGCTGCTTGTTCATGCGTCAGCTGCTATGTCTTTATTGCCATGACAACTTGACGTGTAACCCAGTGACATGGCACTGAACTGGATGCAACAGAAAGCAGTTCACTGGGGATGCTGGGTTGACTTTGACTCAGTACTAATGCTTGCTCTTAAGATGCTTCTCTCTTTATCTGACCCCAGGGTGACAATAAAGAAAGTCATCACAAACTTCTGAGCACCAGTTTTCCAGAGCAAAAAGAAAAAAATTCTGGGTGGCCCCTGCTATATAGGAATGTGAAACTAGAAGAATGTGTCCCCAGAGACACCCAGGACTTGTAACAACCAAGAATAAGGGTGACAGCTTCTATTTTATCTTGTTTTCCTGCTTTCTTAACACCTTAACCTATGCATAAGCTAGAAAAACAACTTCTGCATCGGGAATTCTCATGTAGGAAGTGGGAGGTGGGAAGTGACACTAAAAGTCGGAGGGGCAACTATACAGAATTTATACTATTTTTAAGTATTGACTTAAAATAAGTTAGACGAGAATATACAAAGAAAGCCTCTTTTATCTGATGAAGATTAAAGCACTTTTAAAATAAGACTCAACCTCCATTCCAGTTCTCTTCTCAAGCAATTTCCCTATAAAGTCACAGTTACTTGCATTTTATTAAAACCACAACACCAAAACAATTGCATACCAACACACATACTCAGGAAAGGGCACTGAGACACGGCTCTCATGTTTGCTGAGTCTTCTTTCCTACAGAGGGTCACAACAGTACAGCATATGGCGTTTGATGTAGCAGCGAAAGGGGTTTGAGGCCTGGTTCTGCTAACTCCATGCTTCTGAAGCTCAGAAAGGTGAAAGTTCTACCATACAAAGTTTCTTTGTAAAATGAGGGTAGTAATAACATCCCCGTAGATATTTTTCTAAACTTAACACAAAATACATGGAAAGCACTTAGTACTTTCTGGGCACACAGGACCATCGGCAGAACTGTTGTGCTCATTAGAGATAATAGCAACTGTGAACTTTTATTGTGTGTCTCCCATATGGTGCCTAATGAGCTCTCACAGACAAAGAGCCCCCAATGAATTTTCCTAAAGAAAAGAGGGAGCCTATGCCCCTGGGAGTTTATATCTAATTTCCCAAGGGAACATAAAAGGAACTTTCTTACACATCCTCGGCATTGAAGAGCAAAGATGTCAATACCGAGGCTGCTTGCCTCAGTTTCAATTAAATGGCCACAGACTGTCAAGGAGCAATGGCTGCCTTTCCTAATTTGGTAAGATCTGACTGTGCAACATCTCAGAGTCAGTCTACTTCAATGATACAGAAGCAAAGTACAGAAATCACAGGAAGGATGGGTCACGTTCTGTTTCTCTGTACTTATACAAAGTCAGTCTATGGGAATAGTTGTCTCCTCAATCTCAACTTGCCTCTTAGGGTATTTTCTCTCCTTTGTAGACTGAAACCCTACTTACTCTCTTAAGGAGCTAACAACCTATTTACACAAGAACCACAGTGCTCATTAACTAACTATGATTGCTAACATACCTTTAAGTCCCCAAAATCTTCTTCCACTATTTCTTAACTCCTCTTCACAAGTTTTCATTTTCAGGATCTTCATTAACAAAAATATAATATGATTAGTCCTCCTTTATAGATAAAACTGAAGTATATGGACTCATGTCATCTGACTCCAATATTTATGTTCTTTCACCACAAAAAAAAAGAAAAGAAAGAAAAGCAAGTCATACTCAATGTAAACTTTTACCCTGAAGAGTCTGAACAAATTCTACATTGGAATACCATGCTCAATACATCTTCTATAGGTAAAAGTTAACTTCTATATAGAAGTCAAAGAAAGGCAACTTACTAGCATCATTAGCCCTGTGACCTTGTAACCTCTTAAATCTTGTTTCTTCATTTGTAAAAGAGGATCATAATGTCTAAATAAATGGGTTGAGGCCAGGCGCGGTGGCTCACTCCTGTAATCCCAGCACTTTGGAAGGCTGAGGTGGGTGGATTACAAGGTCAAGAGATCAAGACCATCTTGGCTAACATAGTGAAACCCATCTCTACTAAAATACAAAAATTAGCTGGGCATGTTGGTGCGCACCTGTAGTTCCAGCTACTTGGGAGGCTGAGGCAGGAGAATTGCTTGAACCAGGGATGCAGAGGTTGCAGACAGCCGACATGGGGGACAGAGCGAGACTGTCTCAAAAATAAATAAATAAATAAATAAATAAATAAATAAAAGGTTGAGTTAGGAAGTAGGGAGACACGGTAGAATCTATTTCACCTGCTGTAGAAGTAAACAAAAGCCATTAAACAAGGGGATGGAATCAGCTGGATCACTGGGTTGAATGAAGTATCTCTTAGTAGGAGACCTAATAAATTCTGCCCTTCGGCTAAATACAGTCAATCAGAGAGAGGTACTGTTCTCAAATTTTATATTTATACATGTATAAGCATCTACATATATATCTGAAGTAGACTGAGAGTTGCATTCTGCAGGTTTAGTCTAAAAATATCAAAGAAAACACCTTTTTTCTCTGAGCAAATCTGATTTTATTTCCTTAGCTGAATGAGAGCTTGAACTAACAGGGAAAGAGGAAGGAGGGGGACAGGAGAGCAGCAGGCCCTTATATAAAAGTCTGGGTGGTTTTATCACCATTATCACAGTAAAGTTTTATATCTAGGTACCCCAGCTTCTAAATTAACTGTCAAATACAATCTTGCACTGGAAACCTCAAGTGTGGCTGCAATGGGGGAGTTCTGACAGCTTTACTCCCCTCTCCACGTTCGCTGTGTAATCAGCCCTTCAAGCCTTTGGCAGAGAGTATATTATCAAGTATCCTGTCAATGCAGAGAGGAGCCAGAGCAGGAGGAAGAAGACATCACAAAGTATTAATTTTATTAAGCCATTTAAAGCTCAATCCCTTGGCTTTGTAACAATGCTCCAGTTCACCAGGCAGCTTGAAAACCATGGCCACCTTAGTTTTAAAATAACTATAACCTATTGGTGTTGAGGAACTCTGGTGCTCCAGTAAGAAAGAGAAGAATAAGATAAAGCTGCAGGAGAAGAGCAAAGAGGAGGTAGGTAGGGAGTGAAGAATCTCAGCAGCATTTACTTTAAAGTGGGAATATGTTTCCTAATGTGCTTCTTAAATTTGACGTAAGTTCTTTATTTTTCTTATAGTTTGGCACCAAGCAGTTCTGCTAACTAAGGAGTCTGCTTCATAACAATAAACATTCTTGCTTCTATGCATTGATTTCTTCTTTCTTTTGGCAATATATGGATACAGAACTACACACTCCCAAGGCAGATACATTTGCCTTGACTTGAACAGGCAACAGACCTATGCTGAACTACTGTCAGTTACTCTGCTGCCAGGAAAGACCCACAGAGTGAGTGAGCCAACAAGCCACACCAAGGGATCCCAAAAGTGGAGACCGAACTCAATTTATTTGTAAGTCATTATCACTCAAACAGGTATCAATGGCCCTTTAAAACATGCAATTGGTGTCACTATTCCTAGGAATTATTATGACCAAAGCATACAGGTGGCTGATTTTTCTCTGCAAGGCTTGGAAGGTGTCCTGAACTTTGTGGGGAGGAAGGTGACTTAACATACCCTTGCCCTTCTGCTGGGAGTAGTGGTTACTCTCTGGACTGCAGGCTAACAGCAGCTGCCATTTATAGGATGCTGTATTCTGCACCTTTTTTTGCGACAGGATCTTACTACGTTGCCCAGGCTGCAGTGCAGTGTAGTACAGTCAAGAGATACTCCCACCTCAGACTCCCAAGTAGCTGGGACTACAGGCGTGTGCCTCCATGCCTGGCTAATTTTTTTTTTTAATTTTTAGTATAGATGGGGGTCTCCTTATGTACTTGGCACTTTAAATGGATTATCTTGAGGAAGGAGATAATCCTCAAGCTTCTAAGAGCCCTTCCCCCTAGACTTCTACACTGCATTTCAATAGGAGAAATAAAGGCTCGCAGACCCGGGTGCCACCCTTAATCACACTCCTATAGATCGCAGGCATTGTATGGAGGAATCTTTCTGGAAGGCACTGTTTTTACATAAACACGATCACACCCCCACCTAAGTCATGTACCCCACACCTACTTAATGGATCGAGACACTTTCACATGTAGTTTTTAGAGTTGTAAGCCCAAGACCCTTTCACATGTAATTTCTAGAGTTGTAAGCCTTTAAAAGGCAGGTATTTTCTGTGTTAGGGGAGCTCAGCTATTAGGCATCTCTGCTGCCGCAGCTCCCAACCAAATAAAACATCACTTCCTTCCCAGTTTGGTGTCCGAGAGGTTTGCTTCGTGGCCTTTCCTGCTTCATTATTTGGTTCCCTGACCAGGAAGCGAGTTTCAGTTGGTGGCCAGCCGGCCCAGCCTTTCAGGCGGTTTTGCCTTGCCCTGTGAAGCATCCCTGTGGGGGACTTTAGCCCATTTAGGCAACGCAATTCCTGAGAGCACTACCGGGCAGGTATTGGGGCCAGTGGAAAGCCTCACCAGAGCAGAGCAGTAAAGTTCCCACAGTGTGGATCCACCCAGTGGCTGAACACCAAGAAGGAATGGGTGCCTGGAGTGTCTGGATGACAGAAACATGGTAGAATTGATCCTGGGAAACTTGCTCAACTCCTTTAGGTGGAAGCGTGGCCTGATGACCCACATGTGCTGGATTTGGCACTCTTGAACTTGGCTCTCATCCTCTCTCTCTCTCTCTTTCTATAACTAACCTTGGAAGTTTTGCTTTTGGTTTCAATTTAGGTGGAGGGAGGAGTGCGATTGTGTGAGTGATTGGAGGGGTCCTACTGGACTTGCCACCCATGAAATGTGGGGGCTGCAGGCCCGTTAGAGAGGGCTCAAAGCGCTGAGCGACTTGTGGGGTAGGTTGGGATTAGGGGCAATCACACATGGCTAGACGGAGATGCCCTCATAATCTAGGCACTGTGAGGGAAGTAATGAACTCTCTGATGCCAAGTGGCATCTGAAACATTCCCAAGAGGGAGATGATTCTACTGGCCTGAAGCGAAAGTGAAACAGAGTGTGTGTCGGGTCGTACTGGGTGGGAGAAACTGGGGGAGGAGTGTGATTGTGTGAGTGATTGGAGAGGTCCTTAAGCTCCAAGTGACTTGTGGGACCAGCTGGGATTAGGGGCGATCTGCATACGGCTAGAAAGAGGTGCCCTTGCAATCTAGGTATTGTGAGGGGAGTAATAAACTCTCCAATGCCAAGCGGTATCTGAAACACTCCTGAGAGGGAGATGATCCTACCGGCCTGGAGCGAAAGTGAAAAAGAGTGTCACGCCGTGCTGGGCAGGAGAAACTGAGGGTGGAGTAAAATTCTCTTTACTGTCTGTGAGGACTGTTTTTCTATGCAAAAACATGGATCACACTCATAGCAAGCCTACTCCTCTAGGGACTATGCTGAAAAATTTCAAGAAGGGATTTAGTGGGGATTATGGAGTAACTATGACACCAGGAAAGCTGAGGACCTCATGTGAGGTAGACTGGCCAGCATTTGGGGTGGATTGGCCCTCAGAGGGGAGCCTAGACAGGTCTCTTATCTCCAAAGTACGGCATAAGGTTACATGCAGCAAGCCAGGACACCCTGATCAATTTCCGTACATATATTCATGGCTGCACCTTGTTCTAAACCCCTCACTGTGGCTGAGAGGACAGGCAGCAACTGTACCGATGGCAGAGGGACAGGCAGCTAGGGAAATACCCTGCTCTACCCGCCGAGGGACACAGACTCCTAAGATCCTGGCAGATCCAGCTGCAGTGGAGTTTTTGCCAATGATACTCCCTGCCCCTGGTCTGGAAGAAGAAACCTCAGCACCCCTGCAGAATTGCACACCCCTAAACAGCCCAGGGTAGACAAGAGACAATGTGGTGGGACTCCTCCCATAGCCGCCCACTTCCTAGGAGGAACACCTCCTATAGCAGCCTGCCTGTGACCCAAGGCAGGGGTACAGATGCCTTTAAGAGGGCAGAGGTATACGGGAATGGATGAGGATGGCCACATGGTGGAAAGGTGTGTTTTTACATACCTGCCATTCACCTTAGCTGATTTATCAACTGGAAAAGTAACACCCTGTCTTATAACAAGAAGCCACAAGCTCTCATTGACCTATTGCAAACTATCATACAAACTCATAACCCCACTTAGGCTGATTGCCACCAGCTACTTAAGTATCTTTTCAACATGGATGAAAGGCGGAGAGTACTCCAAGCTGCTTCCAAATGGTTGTGGAGGAGCATGTTCCAGCAGATTACCAGAACTCCAAGAGTATGTCAAGGTCCAGTTACCTCACACTGACCCCCAGTGGGATCCAAACACCCCAGAGGACATGCAAAGGCTAATCTGGTACAGAGAGGCCTCACTAGAAGGATTGAAAAAGGGAGCCCAGAAAGCTACAAACATCAATAAAGTCTCTGTATTCAAGGGAAAGAGAAAAGCCCAGCATAGTTCTATGAGAGGCTGTGTGAAGCACATCGCATGTATACTCCTTTCCATCCTGAGAGCCCCGAAAATCAGTGCATATGGTAAATGTGGCATTAGTCAGTTAGTGTGTAGAAGACATTAGGCGAAAGTTACAAAAGTAGGCAGGATTTGCAGGCATGAATACTTCACAGTTCTAGGAAATAGCTAACCAGGTGTTTGTGAACAGAGACGCGGTAAGCCGTAGGGAAAGCTGTAGAGAAAATGCGCATCAAGCTCGATGGAGCACTGACTTGATAGCTGCCGCTATTAGAGGAGCACCCCCAGAAGGGCGGGGAAAGGAAGGCTCCTGGAGGGCTGCCCAGTCTAATCGCCTGTACCTGCAGTGTCATCACTACACTTACTGTAGGGAAGTGGGACACTGGAAGGACAAGTTCCCCTAGTTGACAGGAAAATAGGGAGATCTTGAGCACGAGGCTTCAGATAAAAGTGAAGGAGCTCTGTTCAATCTAATGGAAGGGCCACTGGACTGAAGGGGGCCAGGCTCAATTGCCCTCAAATAGCCCATGGTCAAGATGACAGTCCTGTAACCGCCCCCCACCCCGCCCCCATCAAAGGAAACAACCGATACTGTTGGAGCTACTGGAGTGCCAAAGAAACAGTCTTTCTGTTTGCCTCGGACTTGTCAGGTAGAGGGGCACGAGGTAGTTCACCAGTTCTTATACATGCCTGATTGCCCTTTGCCCCTGCTAGGAAGGGATCTGCTCAGTAAGCTATGAGAAACCACCACCTTCACCGAGAGTGGCTCTTTATGGTTGGCATTGCCTAAAACTGGAGTCATAATGGCCCTCAGGGTGCCTCATGAAGAAGTATGGAGGCTCTTCTTAACCAAACCAGACCAGGAGATAGAACCTGCATTAGCAAAACGATGGCCTAAGGTCTGGGCAGAGGACAATCCACGAGGACTGGCAATCAACCAGGCCCCTGTGCTCATTGAAGTCAAGCCTGTGGTTCAGCTGGTTAGGTAAAAGCAATATCCAGTTCCCTGGGAGGCCCTAGAAGGCATGCAGGTCCACCTAAAACACTTAAAGGACTATGGAATTATAGTTCCTTGCCAGTCTCCATGGAACACCCGCCCACTTGCCTGTTCCTAAACCAAGGACCAAAGACTATAGACCAGTGCAGGACTGGCATTTGGTTAATCAGGCCACAGTGACTTTGCACACAACTGCACCAAACCTGTACATGCTGTTGGAATTATTACCAGCAGAGAATAGTTGGTTCACCTGCTTGGACTTAAAGGATGCTTTCTTTATCATTGAACTGGCATCAGAGGGTCAGAAACTATTTGCTTTTCAATGGAAAAATCCAGAAAACAGGTGTAACCACTTAGTACACCTGGACCTGGCTACTATCCCTGGGGGTTCAAGAATTCCCACCATCATTGGGAAGGCACTAGCCCATGACATCCAGAAGTTTCCTGCCAAGGACTTAGGCTGCATGCTGCTCCAGTATGCTGAAGGCCTTTTACTGGGACACCCCACGGCAGTTGGGTGTGCTAAACGAACAGATGCCTTACTTTGGTACCTAGAGGACTGTGGGTATAAAGTGTCTAAAAAGAAAGCCCAGATTTGCTGACAGCAAGTTTGATATCTGGGGTTCACCACCAAGCAGGGACAGCACAGCCTAAGAGCAGAGAGGAAACAAGTCATTTGCAACCTGCCAGGACCCAAAACTAGAAGGCAGGTGAGAGAGTTCCTGGGAGCCATGGGTTTCTTTAAACTGTGGATTCCAAACTTCAAAGTACTGGCCAAACCCCTTTATGAAGTCACTAAGTGGGGGCAAATAAAGAGGGACAGATCCAGCTGCCAGATGGAAGAGTAGCAGTGCCACAGCTACTGGGGGCTGCGGTTGTACAGGCCGTACACAAAACCATTCATTTAGGTCAATAGTCACTTAAGAAGTTGTTAGGCCGGTATTTTTACATCTCACACTTACAGCCCTGACCAAAACTGTGGCGCAGCAATGCATTACGTGTTGGCACCACAATGCGAGGCAAGGTCCAACTATTGTCCCTGGCATTCAAGCTATGGCACAGCTCCATTTGAAGATCTCCACGTAGATTTCACCAAAATGCCCAAGTGTAGGGGGCATAAGTATTTGTTGGTCCTGGTGCGTACATACTCTGGGTGGGTAGAGGCCTTCCCGACTAGGACTGAAAAAGCCCATGAAGTAACCCGTGTGCTTCTTTGAAATCTCATCCCTAGGTCCGGACTGCCACTGAGCATTGGATCAGACAACGGACCAGCATTTGTGGCAGATTTAGCCCGGAAAAGAATGATGGCATTGGGTATTACTTGGAAGCTGCACACTTTACCAACCACAGAGTTCTGGAAAGGTGGAGTGGATGAACCGGACCATTAAGAATAGCTTAGGGAACATGTGTCAGGAAACAAGATTAAAATGGGTGCAGGCACTTCCCTTGGTGTTATTCAAAATCAGATGTACTCTTTCTAAGAAGACAGGATATTCCCCCTATGAAGTCTTATATCATAGGCCCCCTCCTATACTGCGGGCACTCCCAGGAACTCCTTGGGAGTGGGGAGAAATTGAGCTAGGACGACAGCCACAATCTGTAGGAAAAAATCACTCAGGACATTTCAACCTGGATAAATGAAAGAGGCCCTGTAAGCTTATTCTCCCTGGTTCACCCTTTCTCACCAGGTGATTGCATGTGGATAAAAGACTGGAATGTAGTCCCTCTGAAGCCATGGTGGAAAGGACCCCAGACCATGATCCTGAACACTCCCACAGCCATAAAGGTGGAGGGAATCCCAGCCTGGATCCACCACAGCTGCGCAAAACCTGCAGCAACTTGGGAAGCTAGACCTAGACCCAGACAACAACTGCAGAATCACCTTAAGAAGGACAATAATCCTTGCTCCAGCCACATCCTGGAGGCTGTCTGGTCCACGCATGGCCAAAGCATGAGGAAATTCATTGTGCGACTTATTCTCCTTAAAAATTTGGACTTACATAGTAGGGATATTAACTGATTTCGGAGAATGCTCAGTGCGTGTACCAGGTTACTGAGGTAGGAAGGAAAGTTCTGTCCTTCTTTTGTTCTACAGTTATTATGAATGTGCAGGGACACAAAAGGGAACCTGTTTATATAACGGTACTCAGTAAAAGGTTTGTAGCCCAGGGGATGGACAACCTGATGTTTGCTACAATCCATCAGAACCCCTATGCATACAACTTTTGAAATTAAACTCCTAACAGGGCGATGGAACAGCCCTACTAAGTTAATAGCTAAAATAGAGGATCAGGAAAATGAGAATGAGTAAGAGTGAGAACTCTCACTAATGTTATAGGTGAGATTCTCAAAGCCGGGAGTGAGGAAGGAGACCCTTAATCCTCTTAAGCTTCTAAGAGCCCTTCCCCCTAGACTTCTACATTGCATTTCAATAGGAGAAGTAAAGGCCTGAAGACCTGGGCTCCACCCTTAATTGCACTCCTATAGATCGCAGTCATGGTATGGAGGAATCTTTCTGGAAAGTATTGTTTTTACTTAAACATGATCACACCCCCACCTAAGTTACATACCCCATGCCTACTTAATGGATCAAGACTCTTCACATGTAATTTCTAGAGTTGTAAGCCCAAGACCCTTTCACATGTAATTTCTAGAGTTGTAAGCCTTTAAAAAGGCAGGGATTTTCTTTGTTAGGGGAGCTTGGCTACTAGGCATCTATGCCTCTGCAGTCCCGGCTGAATAAATCATCACTTCCTTCCCAGTTTGACGTTCAAGAGGTTTGTTTCGCGGCCTTTCCTGCTTCCAACTCACTTAGTTTTCCTTTAATTTCTGGGGACCTGTTTTGCCTTCCAGCTGTGTCTGCTTATTACATTGGACCCTAGAGACTACATGCTGTCCTGGCCCTGTTCTTCCAAAGACTCTACCCTAAAGCCAGTAATCCAATTTAAGAAAATTTAAAAACTGGCAAATGAAACATCTTACAACTACTGGATCCTCTGTGTAGTATACATGTATTGTGTATGTAATGTTTATATGAAATAGCTCTAATTAATAGGCTTTAAGAAGAATAAGCGCCTAAATATTTTGTCAGAAAAGTAAAAACTGCAATGTTTTACTTCACATAACTTTAGTAATCTTTGGGAAATAAAAACTGCTTCCTAGGCTTTTGAAAATTGTTCAGTTTACCTACTTTGGAGCATTAGATTGTAGATAAGGCCTGGGGACATGTGGAATTAGCCATGCCCCCTAGCTATGCAAAGAAGGTTATAAAGAAAAGAGATTTTATATAAGAAAGGATTTTGTATGGGTAATTCTTGTCCTAAAGTAAAATAACGGGTTGTTTAAAAAGAGGGATGTTTAGGATAAGTCAGAAAATCCACGCATGATATAGATGGCTGTGTTAAGTAATAAAAGGATTCATGAAAGGACATTTATGCACTGAAAGCAAAAGTTGCTAAGAGTTACCATTATAACATGTGATTGAGACTACTGAAAAAACAGTTTTACGTGCAAGGTGTGTCAGGAGAATGAAATGTGTATTTAGGTGCTCACTTTGGCAGCACATATACTAAAATTGGAACGATACAGAGAAGATTAGCATGTCCCCTGTGCAAGGATGACAGCAAATTCGTGAAGTGTTCCCTAATTAAAAAAATAAAAATAAAAATAAAAAAGAAATGTGTATTTAGTGAAAGATTATAAGGCATGGGAATGTAAATTTTTGCCTAGTTTAGAGTGTTAAAGGATTGTTTTAAATTAGATAAGAATAAGCTAAAGGTTTGAACAAGTTGTAAAAGGTTTGTAAAAATCTTGTAAAAAAAATCTGTGGATGAACACACTGACTAAATTTAAAGCAGTACTTTCCAGTTTTTTCATAAATTGAACACAGAAATAACAGCACAAACAAGGTTTTTGTAAAGCATCGATCTGCTCTTTAACAAAAATTTGTAAAGGACTATAAAAGGTTTATGAGAATCTCGCCTTATGGTCAAACTGATTAAGATTGGAAAGATCTGTCTATAAGGTTTTATTAAAAATTGGAGTTGATTTGTCTATAAGGTTTTACTAAAAATTAATAGTACAGTAATGTAAGAGTGAAATTTGGCTTTCTCTCTTGAACAAGATTTTCATGTAATATTAAAAGATAATGAAAGATTTTTGTTTGCCTTTTAAATAAACTACCAAAAAGGGGTGAGGGGAAAGAGACAGATTGGAAAGTTAAGTCTTCACTCTATCAATAAGTAAATATTTTTAGTTTTTAAAAAATTTTTGACTCATCATTTTGACTAAATGAATGACTTATGGCAACCTGGAATTCTAGTTCATAGTGTCAAGTGTTTTAAACCTTTAACATATTTGATAGGGTACGAAAATCAAATTTCAGCTTCAAAACTGTCTTTTCTTTCCTCTAACATTGAAATGCTACAGAGGACCCCTAAAGCATCCAAAAGAGAGGTAAACAGATTTGAATGTTACATAGGATGCACTGTCAAAAAATAAAAAATAAAAAGTTTAATCCTCTTCAGATTATATTTTAGTGAATGATATTAACATATGTTCCAATATTGTATGGGATCTCTAAAATTCTAATATGTCTGAGTATGTGCTATCATTCATAATCGTAGTTATTATGTTAAGTTATTGTAGAACACAGAAATCACAAAATTTCCTTCTCAATTGTGTTTTTATAACTATTTAAAGTCTTTTACACAGTTAATTGCTTAATGCTGATGTAGTTTCTGAAAACTTCATGAGCACACAAAATCCTAGAATATGGTATCTTTTAGGAAGTTCATGAAGGATGAAAATGACCCTAAAAAGCACTCCTAAATACAGGTTTCTAATAACTTTAGAATCATATCATTTGAACTGGGTAAGAATTCCTGGAACTTTAATGAAAAGACTGACTGCGTTATAAAACTGCTAACCCAAGCAGAACAAAAATTAATTAAATACCAAGAAAATACTTTGCCAGATTTTAATGCAAAATTAGCTGATACTGAAATTGTTTAGATACACAATTTGAATGAACTCTATGGTCTAAGTCAAATTACCCATGATAACCTATCAGTTATGAGTGCTATGCAATTAGTTTGAAGAAACAACTGGTACTCAGGAGGACATAAGTTTAATGTTAATTAAGCATGGACTCATGGAGAACCAGGATGGCCACCTTGTCCTTCCTGAGTCCTGAAAGCTTTTGTTATTAAAAGTTCTATATTCCATGACTTGTCATGGAAAAGAAAAAATGATCCAAATTGAATATATTGGTGTGGTGACTTACAAATTGCTAAAATAGTTTATAAACAATGTTTGGTTCCATATTCCTGGGGGAAAAACTCAAAGCTTCAGGTACATTTGGTCACCTCATGGGCCATTTAAACATTTTTTTAAAAATTTTCATTCAACTGTTATTTTCAATGCATGTTTTCTGGTTGTATAAAAGCTCTCCCATGTGAGAGGGCTAATGTTCTAACACTAAGTTATTATCCTACAATGTATTTTCACTGGGTAAAGAAAGCTTTTTATGGTTCACTGAGGACAGTCAACCTGTTCACAATCTAGAACCTGAAGACGGGAACCTCTTAAGAACATCAGAGAAAGACTGTTCTTGCCATCCACATTGCAGCAAAACTTTGGAACCTTGAATTTTCGGTTCATAATCCACAACTGAGAAGGGTCCTTCCACAATCTTAGAAATGTACTCTCATTAGAACCCTTAGAGTAAAGCTACCCAGGTAATCTCTCCCCAGAAGATGGCATCCTTGACGTGAACAGCTTTTCCCATGACCACAGATCAAGACTTCTACTATCATAAGACTCCTAACTATGAATATTTTTGCTTATTTATGCTTCTATGAACAATAGAAATGAAAGAGGGTCTGTTGTGCACTTACAGGGTATACTTTTATTTGTGAAGGATTTTGCAGCCAGGCTTACACATGGATAACCTTATATTTTTTAAGGTAAAAGATGAAGGCCCAATGTAGGTGAGAAATTTTAATGGTACATATGTTGCCTCATTATCAGTCAGAAACAGAACATTAATTCACTCCTCTTAACCCACATCATGAATTAAAGAGAACATTGCTGGCTGGGCGGGGTGGCTCATGCCTGTAATCCCAGCACTTTGGGAGGCTGAGGCAGGTGGATCACCTGAGGTTGAGAGTTCAAGACCAGCCTGACCAACATGGAGAAACCCTGTCTCTACTAAAAATATAAAATTAGCTGGGCATGGTGGTGCATGCCTGTAATCCCAGCTACTCGGAAGGCTGAGGCAGGACAACTGCTTGAACCCAGGAGGTGGGGGATGCAGTAAACTGAGATCACGTCATAGTACTCCAAATGAGAGTGAAACTCTGTCTCAAAAAACAAAAACAAACAAACAAAAAAACACTGCCAGGAAGCTTTCACTCTTCTAGAAGGGCACCATTTGTTAGGTCCTTTGTCCATGGTTTAGAGTAAAAAAGGCAATGATTAGAATGAATCCCACATAATCAGCTCAATAGCAGATTCTACTGTAAAGGCTATGGTTACACAACAGACTTTAAATTCTCTTGCAAAAGTTATGCTAGATAATAGAATTGGCTAAACATAAAAGTATCTGTGTATGTGCAGCTGTTGGTACTTATGGCCTATAGACAAAAAATCTGGTATTATAGAGATTCAGTTGTAGGGGATTAATGAAGAGACTGCTTAGTTAAGTGAGTAGACTCTTTAGCTTTCTTTGATATATTTGATTTTAGGTGGTTTGCTTTATGGGGACCCTGGGTAAGGAGCATACTCCAAACTCTTGTTATTATCCTTTCAATAGTCATAATAATAGTCTTCCTGGTGCACTCTATTCTTTCAAAGGTTTTAAATGCTTGCATACAGCCATCTCTAGAATGTCAAATGGTCTCTCTTCAACTGGAATGACAAGAACTGAAAGAAATATTGTAGGGCACCATAACCTATAAATGACATGCTGAGACTGGAAACCCAAAACGATGGTAACTGAGAGTGGTGCTAAGGTCATAAGTTTTGGTCGTGCTCACCCAAGTGAGAACCTGGCTGAAAAGGGGGAGTTTTAAAAATCAAAATTATGGGATGCCATTGTTTTAGACTGAGCTCATGCACTAGGACCCAACAGACCAAACAAAAATGGAGACACTCATGCTAAATGTGACATAATCAAACTAAGACTTTAAAGAAACATAGATCTTACACCAGAAAAAAAACAGGTTTTGTTTTTCTCCTGTAAACAGGACATTCCAGCATAAAGAGGTACCCACTACTCAGTCCTTGTGCCTATCTTTGCAAGACTCACTGTTCTACGGTTTCCCAGTGGGTTTCAAGACCAAATGAAGTACATTTACGATGGTAATACTGACATCAATGACTAAAGTTTTAGTCAATCTCTCAAAATTAATATGACCAAAAGGGGGGAATTGTTAAAGCAAACTAAATACGGCCTGAGAAGGACTCTGTACTTCTGTATTTGAGTCTTTGTGGATAGACTACAACCTAACTTAATAATTAGACCAGAATGAAAACCTAACTTAGAAGTATGTGCCTGTTACAATTGCTGAGTCTTGGCCAATCCCAGCAGCCATACTTCAACCAGTCATACACTGCTAAGTGTTCAAACTGTGTTCAATTAAGGCAAATGCCAATCTGCAACCAATCCAGCTATTTCTGTACCTCACTTCTGATAACTGTATGTCAGTATGTCACTTTACTTTTTTGTCTACCAATTTGTTCTGACCACGAGGCACCCCTGGAGTCTCTCTGAATCTGTTGTGATTCTGGGGGCTGTCCAATTTGCGAGTCGTTCATTTCATTGCTCAATTAAATTCCTTTAAATTTAAATCAGATGAAGTTTTTCTTTTAATAATATATAATACAGGTTAAAAATTCCAAATCCAAAACTCAAAAATCTGAAATGCTCCAAACTCCAAAACTCTTTGAGCACTGACATGATGCTCAAAGGAAATGCTCACTGAAGCATTTCAGATTGCAGATTTTCAGACTAGAGATGCTCAAGTAGTATAATACAAATATTCCAAAATCCAAAATTCAAAATACTTCTGGTTCTAAACATTTCAGATAAGGGATACTCAATCTATAATACCATTTTCTGCATAAAAGGCAAAGAACCATAATATTACCCAGTTTTTTATCATAGGTGGCTCTTACCTCAAAGTATGGTCTCAAAGAATGCACATGACCATATGCATGAGAATCATCCAGGCTGCATATTTAAAAAGCATGTCTCAGAACCACAAAAATAGAGCTTTGGTGAGGCTCAAGAATCTGCCTTTTTAAAAAAAAAAAAAAAAAAAAAAGTGAGTACCCAAAGTTTACAAACCACTGCAGGGATTAAAAAAAAAAAATGGGTTTTCTTTCTTCTTTATACTTATCTGTGTTGTCTACATTTTTCTACAGAAAACAAGTACAGATAGTCCCCATATGATGGTTTGACTTAACGATTCTTCTACTTTATGATGGTGCAAACGTGCTACACATTCAATAGAAACTGTACTTCAAGTACCTATACAACTATTCTGTTTTTTACTTTAAAAGTACAGTATTTAAGAATTATATGAGCCCATTCAATACTTTATTATGAAATAGGCTTTGTGTTAGATGATTTTGCCCAACTATAGACTAAGTGTTCTGCGCACATTTAAGGTAGGCTAAGCTATGATGCTCAATAGGTCGGATGTATTAAATGCATTTTTGACATATTTTCAACTTATAATGGGTTTATTGGGATGTAATCCCACTGTAAGTCAAGGAACATCTGTATTTCTTTTATAATTGGGTAGGGGAAGGTGAGAGGCATAAGCTGTTTTGTTTTGATAAAGCCAGGGGAATGGTGAAGGAGAGAAAGAGCTTGCTTCTCCTTTTTCTCTTGCCCAAGTGTCTACAGAGGATAAAAAGGGGCCACATTTACTTCTGGGTGGTTTCCATGCCTCAGAGCTTAGAGCGGGCGTGAGACAGCACAGGTATTTTTCCCAACTGGTGTCCTCCACTAATCAGGTCAAACTGTGGAAGTACTTGCCTCAGTTCTTTATTTAGCTAGGGCTAAATGCTCTAAGCATTATGGCTTTTTTTTTTTTTTTTTTTTGTCATCTCCCCACATTTTCTGTTGGAAAAGGCCATTCTCCAGTCCTAGTTCTCTGGAATTGTGGAGCACTGTGCTGTGGCTGTAGGATCCCAGTAAAGGGAGGTAAAAGAAGAGTGTGAGGGAAAAATAATCAGTTAAGGGTCATATTGCTAGGGATGCCAGGGCATATATACATCTATTTACCCATGGATTCAATAATAGAGTATGGATGAAGAACATGAAATAAACTTCAAGTTAAGCCCTGGTCCCATCACTAACTAGCAAGCTATTTAACCCAACTAAGTCTCAAAATATTCATCCATAAAACAAGACAAATACTTATTTTTATAGGGTTGCTGTAATAGATAATACATATCAATTACTATGTGCCAGGTTCCATGCTAATAAGGGCTGAAGATCCAGGGATAAAATAAATATAACTCAGGACCTCCAAAATTCCCTACTTATGACTTTTTAAATGAAAAGTACAGAAATAGGTCAATAATTCTAATAACTCATCAACCAAAGGAATACTTCTACATGTAACAACTCGATAGCTGGGCATCTCAATTCTCTGCTTTGGCTGGTTGGATAAACAGTGCCCCAGGGAATACTTCTTTTTTGGCATGGGGCAAGGATTAAGATGATAACTGGCTTGATCTTTGTGAATAATAGGACACAATAACAAGAATTTCAAATTAGGTTTTGCTTATATTCATCACTACCTGTACATTTGAAATTTATATTTTTTGACAAGAATCTAATTATCACAGAAGAGTGAAGAACTGGGCTGTGTTTCATGTCAATTATATCAGCTATGAAAAATGATTGCAAAGTTATTTTGCAATTATAAAATGCTACATAAATGCTGAAATAAAAAAAGAAAACCATTCTTGGATTTATTTAACTAATTTCACATTGCTAGATAACTTTTTGGTTTCACACTTCAGTAAGAATACCTCTAGGGGCTAGAGGAAACAAAAGGAAAAAAACCCTGCTGTTTTAGGAAGTCTTGGGTATGATCAGATCCTATGTTTAATCCCACTCCAGTTACAGAATAATGTGAGCCACTTGGCTCAAGTTTTAAGATGCTTCTTTTTTGAGAATATAAGATTAGTATGAAATCAAGACACACAACTGTGTTGTTAACTATTTACTTCAAGCACACCAGTTACAGGAAACAATGAACAGTCCATATCACAGGGAAAGAAAAGCAATCTATACATAATAGAGAAAGTGGCTGTTATTAACTGTATAATAAGAGGTTAGTTTGATTAGGCTTAGCATGTTGTACTTTTGGTTCAATGCTTTCTGAAGACTGGGCAGGGGAAGGAAGGAAAGTGAATCAATGTGTTTTCTAAGCTTAGGTTACCCCTGAGTAAACTGTGAAAGATAACTGCATAGTTACTACAAAGGAAAGCTGTGAAGATAAAGAACTAAGAAAGCTTTAAATTTCTTAAAAATCCAAGAACAGACACATTTATACACACACACCTGACTGATTACATTTTTAAATTTCCCTAAAGCCTAGTATAAATGTAAGCAATTTACAGATAAAAATCCTGCTTGTGCAATAGGTGTTTCAGAAGTTTGGCTGGAGAAAAAAAAAATGTTTGCAAACTGAATCAAGTCAAACACATTAGGACAACTTATGTAAAAGACCATTTCCTATTAATACTTTGGACAAACTAAAGATTATTTGTTATTAAAAGTAATCTTCTTTCATGATATAAAGGGTTCTAGATGCCGAGAGGTATGCACCCTTTAAAACAGGGTTCAACGCAGCAACATCCATGCGCAAAACTTTCTTTGGTCCTGTGCCCTATTTCTTAACCATCACTGGCTCTGATTCCTCTCCACAGGCTCACCCATAATGGCTGGTTGTTCCTGATTTTCCTCTAGTTTTAGAACTCAGACTATACCTCAACAATGGCAGGGAGCTTTGATCACCCTCCTAAATCCTGATCAAAACCCATTTCACTCTTTTTGGCTTTGCTACTTCTTTGTTGGAAGTGACAGTGTAAGCAGTATTGTCCTTTTAGCCTGAGCTGACTTCCCAATCCACCTCTTTTTCCCCTCCCTATTCCTTTGCTACCTCTGCTCAACTTGTTTGTTTCATAAGCCTAGATTTTTATCTACCTTTTTTTTTGCAAAGTTGAAATCACCTGGACTTATTTCTAGGGTCTCTTGTATTTGTTCAAAGGAGAAAAAAAAAATCATTAACAAGCACAGAGGAAAATAGCTAAGCTATAGCACAGAGGTTCTCAAAGTGTGGTACTTGAACTAGCAACATCAGCATCGCTTGATAATTTGATAGAAATGAAAATTCTCTAGTCACTTCAGGCCAACTGAATAGAAAACTCTTGAGATGGCCCAGTACTCTGTATTTTAATACATGTTCTGGGTGATTTTCATGTACACTAAAGTTTAAGAACCTCTGGGTCTGAAAGAAAAGATAGCTGACAAATGTTTTGGATAAAATGAAGCATCTCATTAAAAAGAATCAAGTCTATATTATTGACAAAGAAGAATATCTAGGATATTCTACATAAAGGAAAAAGCAATTGTAAAACCATAGGTATAATTCTGTAAAAAAATTTTGAAAATGTATTTCTACATGGAAAAATGTCTGGAAGGTTACATACTAAATTGTTAACAGTGGCTAACTTGGGGGAGATGTATTCTATTTTTTCTTTATGAATATCTGTATTTTTAAATCTATAAACATGTATTATTTTATAATTTAAAAAAATGATTAATCCAGGCATCTTCTACTGATCTCTAGCAAAACTCAGAAGTAAAAATTAACTAATTCCCCAATAGGCTTCAATGTCTGGACTAATCAAGCTTTGTGATGCTTTAGGGAATTCTAGAGGAAGTCAGGCAGAGATAGTGCTCAGTCTTCCATGACTCAATCAGTGCTTCTATGTAAAGCCTCTGTGCCAGGAAATGACAGAAGTCACAAAGCCTTAGAGATTTTTGCCTTTCTTAAATAGGCCAACTCAAAAAGGGATGGTAGGGCTCTGTGGGAAAACAGAACAGCCAGAAAACTTTGGTTGTCTTGGAAAATGCCAATTTATTTCTAGGAAAATCTTCTTTGTTGCAGAAACTATATATTTAAGTGGCCCATTTTTTACCCCCATTGTTGACCTGGCAGTCATTCTACAATTAGGTTCATCCTTCTTCAAACTGGCTCCAAGTGTATACAGCATATGCTTATGGTAGACTAAGAAAGGGCTTGAAAATAAAATAGGCTGGTAGTAAATGACTCAGGGCAAAAGAAAGAGAAGGTAAAAGAGAGGTATGGGTATACACATATACCCAAGATCAAGTCAGGTTCTTACAAATATCCTTTACCTTATGATGTATCAAGGGAAAACCCTGACACTTCCAGGGATTCCTCTCATGCAACCATTCAATCCTTTCACTTCTGGCAAGCTTTCCATCAGAAGCACTACATGCATTTATAAAGGCTCCCAAAGCACTTTACCTGTATTATCATCATACACAGAGAACACTCAGTGTGATTTGTATGTATCCTCTCCCTCTTCACTGCCCTGCTAATTATAAATTTGGCAGAAACAGAATATGGTTGTTTCCCGCAGAACAGGAGTTGCCCCAGAAACCAGAGAAACTTGGTAAGAAAGGCTTTCAGTAACTTTTAATAAGTGGTTCATCCTTATTAAAGGGAAAACTTTTATCAGGGGTCCTCCTACTTTGAGCTAGGAAAGTTGATAAAGGTTACCCCAATTTTTTCTATCTACCAAGATACTCTCTACTTCTAGAACCCTAACTACACCAGAAGACAAGAGATCTTACCAATGTCCCCAATACTTTCATCACCATGAAATTTATTTTTGTGGCTGCAGCCAGCTTTTGAAGAGTTTACCACTGTCTGTGGCTCTGCCACACATTGTGTTTCAGTTTAGAAAACTGCAGCACAATGTGATTCTGTGGCAAAAAGGAGATAAAATCCAGTGCTTGGTTTGCAGCATGACATAAAATAAAGAGTACAGGCACTGGAGTCAGAGTTTGAATTCCACCTCTATATTATATTAGTATTGGGCAGATGAGTCTACCTCTCTAAGTCTCAGTGTTCTTATCAATAAATTAGGAATAAAATGCTACTTTACAGTGTCGTCAAAATAATTAAAAGTATTTAAGGGGAGAGTGGAAATGAGAATTTGGCATTTAATGGGCACAGAATTTCAGTTAAGGATAATAAAAAGTTCTGGAGGTGGACAGTGATGATGGTTGTACAACGAAGTGTGGCCAGGTACGGTGGCTCATGCCCCTAATTCCAGCTCTTTGGAAGACTGAGGCAGGCAGATCACTTGAGGTCAAGAGTACGAGACTAGCCTGGCCAACATAGTGAAACTCTGTTTCTTCTAAAAACACAAAAACAGCCGGGTGTGGTGTATGTGCCTGTAATCCCAGTCACTCAGGAGGCTACAGCAGGAGAATGGCTTGAACATGGGAGGTGGAGGATACAGTGAGCTGAAATCATGCCATTGCACACCAGCCTAGGCAAAAGAGTGAGACTCTGTCTCAAAAAAAAAACAAACAAACAAACAAACAAAACATAAACAAAAAAGCCAAAGTGAATGTACTTAATGCCACTGAACTGTAATTTTTTTATGTATATTTTAGTACAGTTATCTAAGAGTCCTAGCAAAGTGCCTGGATCTCAGTAGATACTCAAGAAACGCTAGTCCCATTCCTCTTAAAAAAAAAAAAAAAAGGACCTATAGTAAAATAAAATAAAATCATGCTCCTTTCCCTATTTATGAAAAACTCTGATTCTAAGGCAAAGCCAGCTGGCCCCAATACCAGGTAGGGCCACAGTAAGTGTCTGGGTAGGAAGGAGAAGGAAGTCTGTGTTAGTCACAGTCTTTCCAGCATGTTCAGTTCCCAATTTACTTCCACCCCGTTATGGTGTCTCCCAGAATATCAATCTTCTAGACCCTAACATATTAAATTAAAAAAAAAAAAAAAAAAAAAAAAAGGCTGTGACACTGAAACCAGTTCCCAAACCAGACTCCAGGTCAGGAGGAAAAAAGTATTCTGAGTGGCAGCTGGCTTCCGGAAGCAGTGGAGAGATAAGACTAGTGCTGAACACCAACTAGATGAGTCCAGATCCTATTCCAGTTGCTGGCATTAAGATGATCAGTATTATCTCTCAGATGCCTTTGGCTGCATTTAATGGACATAGGGGACCAAAGTTTCAAAGAACCCTGGTAAGGGAAGATAAAAATGCACTTGTTTGCAGTTCAGGGAAAACAATTAATGATGATGTGTTGTAAGTCATAAAATAGAGAAGGGGAAAAATAGATGCCTTATCTTTAGGCATATCAGGACACTGTTTCTGATGGACAGGCTTAATTAAATCTTAATGCAGTGTTCAGAGAGATGATCATTAATGCCCCAAAAATTTAGCTCAGGGAGAATAAAATGCTTGGGGTGCCAACACCCAATCAATTCCAAAACAATACTTACTTTAGGGTCTGAGCTCTTGAACTTCAATCTTTCCACCAATTCGATCATAGCTGCTTTCAGTCCACCTGAGTCTTTGCTCTAGAAGAAAGAAAAGTGAAGGGTCATCAGACAGCATTTTGTTGCTCTCTCAAACACAAACAGCATTCCATAGGACAATGAAATAGAAAGCAATGTTTTTCTTTTCAGCCAAGAGAGCTAAACAACTAAGGGGAGGTGCATTTACTCTCTGCCCCTTCTCTATGGACAGAGAGACAGCACACAAATTGCCCAGTGACTGGCAGAACTGTATGGAATAAAAACTAAATACATTTTGTATAGGCCGACTCACTGCTTCACCTCAGGCTCAGCTGTGCCAGTGTTCACTGCGGCTCTATCAAACAGTTCCATACAAGATGTCTATTTTATAGAACAGTAATTTTTATTTTGAACCTTTATGCATCAGATATAGACGTATGCAATATTAAATATACTTATAAAAATTAAAACAAAATAGCCTGAAATTTAATTATGAATGGACCTGCAGTGTAGTGATTAAGAACACAGGTTTTTAAACCGGGTATGGTAGCTTGCACCTGTAATTTCAGCTACTCAAGAGGTTGAGGCAGGAGCACTGTTTGAGGCCAGGAGTTCAAGACGAAAAAACCCATAAAATTGACAGATTTTTGAGTCAGACATATATAGTTCCAATTTTGGATTTGCCATTAACTAGTTAATTAATCTCAGGCAAATTACTAAATTTCTCAAAACCTTGTCCTCCTTCTATAAAATAGGGATAATAAACCGGGCTATTTTGGAGCCTAATTAAAACAATGTTTTAAAAGGTATTAGCACGGTATGTTGCACACAGTAAGTGCTCAAAAATTTCACATGCTATTACTATTCTTACAGTATAATGATTTAGAGTAGTGCAGTAAAGTAAAAGACTAATGTGAGCCCCAAATGCAAGCATATGTATATAATTTTATAGTAGCCACAATTAAAAAGTAAAATTGATTTTGACATATTTTACTTAGTATATTCAAAATATCATTACAACATGTAATTTCGACATGAGATTTTTTTTTTCATGCTAGGTCACTGAAATCTAGCATTTCACAATTACAGCCCAATCAACTTAAACCAGCCACATTACAAGTGCTCCAAAGCCACATGTGACTAGTGACTACTATATTGGTCAGTATAGATTCTGAGTACTATGGCCCTAGTGCCATTAGTCACACACTAGCTGTGTGACCTTAGGCAAGTTACTTAGCCTCTTGATGACTCAATTTCTTTATCTGGGACTAATAACAGTATCTATTTCACAGGACTGTAGTAAAATTAAATTAGTTAATGTATACCAAGGTGCTCAGAACAAAGCCTAGCACATGGTAGATACAAAAGGAAGTATGAAACAGTTTTATTACTGTCTCCCTCATGATGTTTTCAGTTCCTTAAGGGTAAGAAGTATATGTTTTATATCTCTGTATATCTTATGCCCAGCATCTAGAAGTTGTAAAAAGTCTGAACAAATCAATGAATGAACATATAACCTTAAGACAGGAATGCCCTAATAATAATACATTACATTATATATAGGACAATCTAAAATCACAGGAATTCATTTATTTTTGTATCTCAACAACTCTATGAGATAGGCAGGACCATTAATTTTACTAATGAGGGAGAGGAAGCAAGAAGAGGTAAAATCACTGTCGTTTTTATGGGGGAAGGGACAATAAAGAAGCACAAGAATAAACAGACACTGCAAATAGCTCTTACTCAAAATTGACCTCTGGATTCATGATAACATATCTTCCAAATTTACAAAACTAATTTCAATTCCTCCGAAATAGGAAATACCAAGTAAGATTCTATTATATAAATTAAAAGATACTAAAGGCTCAATTTTTCCCTCTCTGACCTTTCTTGCCTCTCAAGACTACACAGTAAAACTCAGACATAACATGACTACAACCAATATCTACTTTAGATGTGCTCTCTAAAGACAGCTTTGATCACATTTCCATTTTAGCAGTGGTTCTAAATTTAATAAGTTCTATTTTTTAAAATGATGGTTTACAACTCGCCTAATTCCTCCACTAATTTTAGTCTTTAATCTCTGTAGTCTCACAGCAGACAGTTGAGAAAAGGAACCTAGAGGTCACATACCAGGGAGTGGATGAGACCTGAAGTGCCCAAAAACGGTTAAGTTGACAGACACAATCCTGCTTTTAAGAGATGATCAGACAATAAAGGCTGTCTGGTGGTATCATTCCTCTAACCTGCTTCTCATTGGCTGAACAAGCAGGTCACTTGTCCCTGGAAAACTCTCTTCCCCCATATCCCAGCTGCCAGTGCCCATTTTAAGCTCTTCAGCAAGAGCCCTGATATATTATGACTTTACCCCAGCTCTAGCGAACAGAAAGGAATGCACCAAATTATGCCTTAAAACCTTCAGAAAGGAATAAAACGACAACGAAGGAATCCCTAAGAAGCAGACAGCCTGTCTGCAGGCAGATGTGCCTTGTGTAAATGCATAAGGGAACCCTAGCTTCCTTTCATAAAAATTCAGTGTGTCAACGGAATCCTTCCTCCTTTTCACAAAGCATCAGCAGCACCGCCTAACCAGGGAAGAGACAGAGGAGAAGGACCTTAAAAGAGCCTCCCTTAAGGAAATTTACCTGTTCCACCTCCCCAACTCACTCTCTGTGAATTATTCACAAAGATTAACTGGGCTCTATGGTGAGCCTGCCGTACTCAGTCTCTAAATGAGTGGTGAAGAAAAACTTTCCCAAAGGCTTTTTTAAAAACCATAAAATAAGCAGTTGGTCAGAAGGGAGAGGCTCCTCTGGGCAGACCTGACCCTGACAGCTGCAGAGCTGGGGCAAGAGTCCAAATGGAGGACTCTGGCCCCAATCCACTCCCACCACTTTCCCCACATTCCAGTCCCTTCCTGCACCCCAAGGAGCCTTGTACACAGGTGTTCAAGCTAGCATGTCCAAGCTGAGAGTACCCATCTTGGTCACTCCTGATACATATGTGGGACCTAGGGATACATGTGTCAGAGGCTGGTCCATCTTCAGGCAGATGGACTCAGGAAGAGGCTCTGCACGCCCTGCAAGCAAGCTCAGGCCATTTTACCAGGTAATTCTTAGGTAGCTAGGTACTTGAAGAGTGGTATGGAAGGGCACAGTCACGGCTACAGGAGGAGTCTTCAAAAGCATGGGACATAGCCCAACTACTGGGGAGGCTGAAGCAGGAGAATCGCTTGAACTCAGGAGGCGGGCGCTGCTAGCAGTGAGCTGAAATCATGCTGCTGCACTCCAGCCTGGGTGACAGAGCAAGACTCCATCTCAAAAAAAAAAAAAAAGCATGGGACATAGGTCAGGTGCGTGGGGTTGTTTGCGTTTAAGGGTGGTGGTATCTGAGTCTGAGTATTCCCAAACCATAGAATAGTACCAGGTTTTGGTTGTTTGTTGAGGACAGCCATTAGTCAAAAGAGAGCCAGACAAGAGATTATACTCTCATATGTTCCCTAGTTAAGGAACTGGTGAACAGAACAGCTAGTGAACAGAACAGCTGCCTCTGAATCCTGAGTTCTAATTGAGAAATGAACCAGGACAGTTAACAAAAGGCAGGCTAATTCTAACCTTACAGATGTTTGGTTCCATAGTAGAAATGATTATCAATCCTTGGGGTGCACACCATGACTAGCAAATTAGCAGGATTCTCCTGCTATCCATACTTCTCCACCTCCAACCCACCTAATGCATTCCAAGAACACAGGAGTTCAATGGGAGCATATCTTGTTTATGTACCTTGTTCCTCCCCTAAGAAGGTATAGAATAAAAAGAGACAAGTGCTACATTGTGACACCCACCACTCAGAATCTGATTAATCTGTAGAAGTGTAGGATGCTTCACAAAAGCCAGCTCCTAGGAATGAATCATAATAAAACCAAAGAAAGGACAAAATGGTGCACATGTGAAAGTATTCTTTAGTCTCCAAAGCACTTTCATATGCTCTTTCACTGGCATTTCACAATAACCCTAAAAAGCAGTGTATTCTCACTTTACAGCTGAGAAAAATGGCTGGTGAAAATCAAATGAATAAAAAAATCAGCAAGCTTATACTCTTTCACTGGCATTTCACAATAACACAATAACTGAAAGGTAGTGTATTCTCACTTCACAATAGACAAAAATGGCACTGTGGAAGATAAACAATGGCCCCAAAATCATAGAGATGGTCAATGACAATACCAGGATCAGAAAGATCTAAATGAAAAAGATTTATAACATATACAATTGAAGACACTGGTATCAAGAATATACAAAAAACACATAATGAATTTCTATAGATCAGTAAGAAAAAGCCAAATAAACGCAAAAGAAATCCCCCCCCAAAATATGAACAGGTAAAATTAGACCCTGTCTCAAATAAACATATTAGAAATGTGAAATGCAAACACATCAGAACATGCAAAAGATGCTCAAACTCACTCATAATTAAAATACCATTTCTTACCCATCAGCCTGAAAAAAATGTAACTCCCGTAACAGCAAGTGTTAGGCCCTAGGAAAATTGGAGACTTCCACATGTTGTTGACGGATATGTAAAATTACTGCCACTCTGAAATCACATGCCCACCAATCTACTTCTCCTTTCCTCTTGAGAAAGACTAGCATCTGAGTCACGGATACACGTACAAAAGTATTTATTGTAGCATTGTTTGTAATACTAAAAATCTGTAAACACCCCAAGGATTCATCAATAGTGGGTGGCTAAGCAAGCCATGGAATTAACACACTGTGGAATATGACATAGCAAATGAAAAGAATTAGGTAGTCTGTATGTATCTGGCTACAAGGCACGACATACTGTTGAATTAAAAAAGAAAAACCTTGCAAAATGGCACATGTAACAAATACATTTTAAAAAATGATTATTTTCTATGAGTGATATAGAAAGTATGTAAAGTATTAGAAAATCAATTATTGCTTTTAAATTAGTTAAATTCGTTAATGTAGGTCAGGAACTAGTACTTGGGATAGAAGGATTTTAGAGTTAAATATATCCCTATTAATTGCATAATTAAGATTTAGCATACAAAAAAAAAAAAAGGCAGGCAGGGAAGGAGAGAGGTAGAAGTTAACTAAGAGGGCCAAGGTCTCCTGCTCCCAGCACTTCTTCCCATGAGTTTGCCTAAGTGTAAATACTGGGGCCTTTTCCTTTGACACTGCAAACATACGAACCAGCAGGGCCAAGAGAAGGGTCTTTACTTAATACTCATGTATGGATTTCAGGGGCTCCTCAAAACGATTTAAAATTAGGGCTGTATATCACACTAGCTTTTCTCACATCCTCAAAAACAACATTCCAAACGCAAAGAGCATTGCACAAAGAGAAAGAAAACCCAGGTTTTACTACTAGCATTGCCAATAACTGCTGTGTGAGCTTGGGAAAGTCATTATACGTCCCTAGGTTTCTGTTTTTCCATCTGTAAATGAGAAAGATGGACCAGATCAAAAGCTATACATACACAGCATGCAGCCTACAGAACTATTTTCTTTGGCTTTTAGAGTGCTGTCCCACACATCTACTAAGAATTTTAAGTTAGTTGCTAGCATTTAAAAGTCAGGAGATACAACATAGCAATAAAGATTTCTAGCTTCTTTTTTTTTTTTAAAGAAAGAAAAAGAGAGAAAAGAAGAAAGAAAGAAAGAGCGAAAGAAAGAAAAAAAAAGAAAGAGAGAGAAAGAAAGAGGAAGAGAGGGAGAGAGAACGGGATTCTCGTTCTATTGCCAGGCTAGAATGCCGTCTAAAAATGGGTATTAAAAACCTTTTATGCCAATAATTGTGCTTAACAATGGAGACAAGAAGGAATAAGGGATGAAAATAACAAACAAGTAGCCAACCAATATTTTATTTAAACCTGTGAGATGCTATGAAATTGCTGAGGAGTGATTTACTTCCAATTATGTGGTCACTTTTAAAATAGGTGTAATGTAATACTGAGAAAAATATACGTTTTGTGGATTTCGGGTGGAGAGTTCTGTAAATATTTGTTAAGTTTACTTGTTCCAGGTCTGAGTTCAAGTCCTGGATATCCTTGTTAATTTTCTATCTCGTCGATCTGTCTAATATTGACAGTGTAATGTTAAAGTCTCCCACTATTGATTCCCGGCAGCGGAGCCACACGGGTCGCCAGCGCAACTCTTTTGGCCGGTGCGGCTGTTTTGCCAGTGCCCCAGCATGGCGCTTCCCAGTGCGAAGTACACGGGACAGACAGGCTCAGCTGGTCCCATCCCCACAAGGAAAACAGCAATTGGAAGCGCTGAGGACTGAGAGTTTCACAGCAAGCACAGCGAACATGGGAAGGTCTGGCTCTGTGGGGAAGGGGTGTCCGCCAAAGAAAAACTAAGAAAAAAAAACTTCATCACCGGGCGGACAGATATCCAAGATGGCCACGTAGCAGCAGCTCAGGATTGTAGCTCCCAGTGAAAGCGCAGAGAGCGAGTGGATGCCGCAATTGCAGACGAATTTTTGATGCCCATAGACTGGGAGATTCCTGGCGAAGGAGCCACATGGGTCACCAGCGCGACTCTTTTGGCCGGCATGGCGCTTCTTGGTGCGGAGTGTACGGGACTGGATGCTCTTTTAGTCGGGCTCGGCGGGTCCCATCCCCACAAGGAGAACAGCAATTGGAAGCGCTGAGGACCGAGAGCAAGCACAGCTGAACCCGGGAAGGCCCAGCTCTGTGGGGAAGGGGCGCTGCCCGAAGGAAAACTAAGAAACAGAAAAAACTTGATAACCAACAAGCCGGATGTCCACTCAGAGACCCAATCTGAAAGTCGGCAATTACAAAGACGACAGGTGGATAAATCCACAAAAATGGGAACAAACCAGTACAAAAAGGCTGAGAACACCTGAAATCAGAATGCCTCTCCTCCTACAGGGGATCGCAGCTCCTCAGTAGCAAGAGAACAAGGCTTGACGGAGGATGAGTGTGATGAACTGACAGAATCAGGCTTCAGAAGGTGGATAATAAGAAACTTCTGTGAGCTAAAAGAACATGTTCTAACCCAATGCAAAGAAACTAAGAACGTTGAAAGAAGATTTAATGAAATGTTAACGAGAATGGACAACTTAGAGAAGAAT
>CAUYQU010055931.1:0-44714 GCA_963574635.1 Cheracebus regulus
CAGCCACGCCCCCCTCGGCCCCCCATCTCTCACTCAAACCCCCTCTTGGCCCCCTCCCTTGTCCCAGCCTCTCCCCTCTCTCAGCCCCCTCCCCTCCCTCACCCCCTCTCCTCTCTCACCCCTCCTCTCTGAACCCCTCCCCTCTCTCAGCCCCTCCCCTCCCTCACCCCCTCTCCTCTCACCCCTCCTCTCTGAACCCCTCTCCTCTCAGCCCCTCCCCTCTCTCCGCCCCCTTTCCTCCCTCAGCCCCGCCCCTCTCTCAGCCCCGCCCCTTGCAGGACACACCCCGACTCTGTCGCTTCTTCTGGGGCTGTCCCTTCTGGGTCAGGAAGAGTAGAAACATGACCCTTTTGTCCGTGGTGGCCTCCCTGACCCTTCCTCGTCTGAGCAACAAAGCTTTCCAAGTTCGGTCTTTCAGGGGCGTGTGGGGGTCTCTGCAGGGGGGATCCCTGAAGTTCCAGCCCCTTCTGCAGGGATTCCCCCTGCAGAGACCCCCTGCCTGGCACGCCAGTCTCGGGCTGGGCCCCCCTGAGCAGAGACCCTGCCAAAAGGACCTTCCTCCATCCAAGCCCCTTCAGATGCCAGCCTGGACATCAGCACCTGACTCCCCATCCTTGGGCTGGGGTCCCCTCGGGGTGGAAGTGCCCACTGGGCAGAAATTCTGACTTCATTCCTTCATCCACTCATGCGTGTAGAGAGCAAGCGTCTAGCACAGTCATGCACTCTGCAAACCTGTACTAGGGGCCAGGGACAGAGGAATATGTGACCCCGACAGAGCCAGCCCTGCCCCCAATGCGGTCACAGTCCAGTGAGGGAGGTGGTCCTTGCGATGAGGGGGTCAGAGGGCCTGGCTGGGGGGCACACGGGCATTTATGGTGGCTCCCTGAAGGCTTTTCGCAGGATGTGTGATCTAAGCTGAGGGTTGAAAACTTCCATTAGCGGGGCAGGGAACGGTGCTGCGGGCAGAGGGAACAGCCAGTGCAAAGGCCCTGAGGCAGGCCGGAGAGTCCTGCCCGGCAATCCCAGCTTAGCCATTTTTTTGCTGTGGATCCGTGACAAGTGGCTGGTTCTTTCTGAGCCTCATGTCCACATCCATAAAGAGGACTCCTGACGTATTACTCAACTAAAGGGCTCAGGAGGGGGCCCGACAGACAGAAGGTGCTCAGTAATATTTGTCAAATGTGGATGAAGGCCTTGAGAGGCGTTAGAGAAGGCGAAAGAGGAGGCATTTGGCTCCTGTCTGCGTGTGGGAGGGTTGGAGCAGCTCCTGACCTCTTTTTCTGACCCAGGCCCCCTCTTCCCCAGGCCCCTCCTCCGCGACCCACCAGTCCCCTGCCAGCTGTCTCTGCTTGTGTGCGCCAGCCCCACAGGAGCAGGCGCCTGTTCCGGAACACCTGATGCCTTGCTTCCCAGGGATTTCAGAGGCACAGGTCCTCGGAGGTTCAGCTGCCACATGAGCTTAACCCTGGAGCCTGGGCGCCGGGTCCTCAGAGGCCCGACGCCATCCCTCTTGACCCCGTAGAGAGCCTGGGCACTGCTCCCGGCCTTCACGGGAAAGACCTTGCTTCAACTCCGAGCTCTGGCCTTGCCTGGCTGTGTGGCCTTCAGAAATTTAGCCAACCTCTCTGGTCATCTCACCAATAATAATAATAACAAGAATATGTGGCTGGGTGCGGTGGCTCACGCCTGTAATCCAGCACTTTGGGAAGCCAAGGTGGGCAGATCTCTTGAGGTCAGGACTTCGAGACCAGCCTGGCCAACATAGTGAAACCCCATCTCTACTAAAAATACAAAAAGAGCCTTAGCCAGGCTTGGTGGTAGGAGCCTGTAATCCCAGGAGGAGGAGGAGGTTGCGATGAGCCGAGATCGTGCCACTGCACTCCAGCCTGGGCGACAAGAGCGAAACTCTATCCCAAAAATACCCACCAAAATTCAAAACAAGCAGACATTGTGTGCTCACTGTGTGCCTTATTCTAAACTTAAATGCTTTGCTCACTGAACTCTTCCTAACACCAGTGAGTTGAGGGGAAATGATAATGTAGGTCTCTTTTTACAGATTCAAAACTAGGACTGGAGTATTGGCTCATGCCTGTAATCCCAGCACATTGGGAGGCCAAGGTGGGCAGATCTCTTGAGCCCATGAGTTCGAGACCAGCCTAGGCAACATAGCAAGATCCCGTCGCTGGAAAACATACAGAAATTAACCAAGAGTAGGCTAGGAGCAGTGGCTCACTCCTGTAATCCCAGCACTTTGGGAGGCCGAGGCAGGTGGATCATGACGTTAGGAGATCGAGACCAGCCTGACCAACAGTGAAACCCCGTCTCTACTAAAAATAACAAAAATTAGCCAGATGTGGTGGCAGGTGCCTGTAGTCCCAGCTATTCGGGAGGCTGAGGCAGGAGAATTGCTTGAACCTGGGAGGCGGAGGTTGCAGTGAGCCGAGATCCAGCCACTGCAGTCCAGCCTGGGCAGCAGAGCAAGACCCTGCCTTAAAAACAAAAGAAAACAACTTTGCTAAAACTTGGAAATAAAAGCCGTGTATGATGATGTGAGCCTGTAGTCCCAGCTACTCAGGAGGGTGAGGAGGGAAGTTCACTTGAGCCCAGGAGGTCAAGGTTGCAGTGAGCTACGATCCTGCCACAGCACTCTAGCCTGGGTGACAGAGGAAGACCCTGACTCTACAAAAATAAAAATAAAAAAACTTAGCTGAGCCTGGTGTTAGTCAAACACCTTAGTGATCTCTACCAATTACAGTAACAGGTTGGGAGTGGTGATGTGAACCTGTCCCACCTACTGGAGAGGCTGAGGCTGGAGGATGCCTCGATGCAAGCATGTGGAGGCTGCCATGAGCTATGTTTACACTGCTGCACTCCAGCCTGGGCTACAGAGCAAGACCCTGTTACTAAAGTATATGTATGTATGTGTGTGTGTGTGTGTGTGTGTGTGTATATATATATATATACGTATATATATACGTGTGTATATATATATATACATATATATATATATACGTGTGTATATATATATTTTTTAAGACAGAGTCTCATTCTGTCGCCAGGCCAGAGTGCGGTGGCACAATCTCAGCTCACTGCAGCCTCTGCCTCCCAGGTTCGAGTGATTCTCCAGCCTCAGCCTCCAGAGTAGCTGGGACTACAGGCATGTGCCACCATGTCCAACTAATTTTTGTATTTTTTAGTAGAGACGGAGTTTCTTCATGTTGGCTAGGATGACCTTGATCTCTTGACCTTGTGATCTACCTGCCTCAACCTCCCAAAGTGCTGGGATGACAGGCATGAGCCACTGTGCCTGGCCAAAAAAATATCTTTTACTAAATAAAAATGTAAATCAATTGGCTGGGTGTGGTGGCTCATGCCCGTCATCCCAGCACTTTGGGAGGCCGAGGCAGGTGGATTACCTGAGGTCAGGAGTTTGAGACCAACCTGGCCAATATGGCGAAAGCCTTCCTCTACTAAAAATACAAAATTAGCCATTTGTGGTGGCGGGCACCTGAAATCTCAGCTACTTGGGAGGTTGAGACAGGAGAATCGCTTGAACCCGGGAAGCGGAGATTGCAGTGAGCCAAGATCATGCCACTACACTCCAGTCTGTCTCAAAAATAATTAAATCAATTAAAATGAAATAAAATTAAAAATTCAATTCCTCACTTGCTCGGGTCACTGTTTTTTGTTTGTGTGTTTGAGACAGGATCTCGTTCTCTGTCACCCAGCCTGGAGCGCAGTGGTGCAATTATAGCTCACTGCAGCCTCGACCTCCTGGGCTCAAGCAATCCTCCCACCTCAGCCTCCAAGTGGCTGGGACTACAGCCACATGCCACCACACCTGGCTAATTTCTTTTTCTTTTCTTTCTTTCTTTTTTTTTTTTTTTGAGACTGAGTTTTGCTCTGTTGTCCAGGCTGGAGTGCAGTGGTGTGATCTCGGCTCACCGCAACCTCCGCCTCCCGGGTTCAAGCAATTCTCCTGCCTCAGCCTCCCGAGTAGCTGGGATTACAGGCATCCACCACCACGCCTGGCTGTCATTTTTAGTAAGACGGGGTTTCACCGTATTGGCCAGGCTGGTCTTGAACTCCTGACCTTGTGATCTACCTGCCTTGACCTCCCGAAGTGCTGGGATTACAGGCATGAGCCACTGCGCCTGGCCTTGTTTTTTTTTTTTTTGTAGAGACAGGGTCTCACTATGTTGCCCAGGCTGGTCTCAAACTCCTAGGCTCAAGCCATCCCCTAACCCACCTCGGCCTCTAAAAGTGCTGGAATGACAGGTGTGAGCTACCACACTGGCCCTCAGATCACTGTGTAAGTGCTGGATAGCCACATGGCCGCTGACTACCACGTCAGCACAGATTTCAAACACCTCTTTCACCGCAGGAAGCTCTGTTGGAACCTTGCTGTGGGAGAATGTGCTTATCTGTGACGTGGCCACGTGATTAGAGCTCAGGCCCTGCAAAGTTAGTTAACTTCATCATATCTGCCTGTCTGGTAGAAAAGAGAACCCCAATGAGGGTGTTACTGAAACATAGATCATTAACTCATGTGTATGTAGCCTGATCTTAATCTAATATTCCCCTTAAAAAAAAAAATCTCGGGCTGGTCATGGTGGCTTATGCCTGTGATCCTGGCACTTTGGGAGGCCGAGCTGGTCGGATCACAAGGTCAGGAGTTTGAGACCAGCCTGGCCAAAATGGTAAAACTAGTCTCTACTAAAACTACAAAAAAATTAGCCGGGCATGGTGGCACACCCTTGTAGTCCCAGCTACTCGGGAGGCTGAGGCAGGAGAATCGCTTGAACCCAGGAGGTGGGGATTGCAGTGAAACGAGATCATGCCATTGCACACCAGCCTGGGCGACAAGAGCAAAATTCAGTCTCAAAAAAAAAAAAAAAAAAATCTCGGCAGGGCACAGTGGCTGGTGCCTGTAATCCCAGCACTTCGGGAGGCCAAGGCAAGTGGATCACCTGAGGTTAGGGGTTCGAGACCAGCCTGGCCAACATGGTGAAACCTCATCTCTACTAAAAATAGAAAAAAAATTATCCGGGTGTGGTGGTGCACACCTGTAATCCCAGCTACTCGGGAGGCTGAGGCAGGAGAATTGCTTGAACCCGGGAGGTGGAGGTTGCAGTGAGCTGAGACTGCGCCATTGCACTCCAGCCTGGGCAATAAGAGTGAAAATATATATCAAAAAAAAAAAAAAAAAAAAAACTCCCGAGATACCTAGATCCGCAAATACTCTTAGAACCAGCCTCAGCGTTTTATTGGCTCCCTGAGTAATGAGCTAATGAATCATGGTCATGTCCTTACTTGACATTTGGGTGACTCAAGTATTCAGCTTTTCTTTTCTTTCTGCGTTTATTTTTTAGAGACGGGGCCTTGCTCTGTTGTCCAGGCTGGAATACAGTGGTGCAATCATAGGTCACTGCAGCCTCCCACTCCTGGACTCAAGTGAGCCTCCTGCCTCAGCCTCCCGAGTAGCTGGGTCTACAGTCACATACCACCATGCCCTGTTGGTTTTTTCAATTTTTTTTTGTAGAGATGAGGGTCTTGCTATATTGCCCAGTCTCAACTTTTTGAGAACTACACGTCTTTTTTTATTTTTTAAAGTTTCTCTTCCCTTTAACTGAACTGAACCTGGAAGAGAACTGTATATGTAAATCCCCGTTTTGCACACAGGGAAACTGAGGCCAGTTCATTGGCTCCCCGCGACCCCAGAGCCCCTCCAAGCTCAAGGGTCCGGTTGTTGCATACCTAGCTCTCCTCATTTGAGCACCCACCCTCCCACTGTCTGCCCAACTTGCAGAAGCGACTCTGAGAACCTGTCTTCCTCCTGCCGCAGCCAAGAACCAGGTCAGCCCAGCGCTGGGACATCAAAGGGAATCTATAAATACAGCTGCAGGAGGAAAAATAGACACTTTCCTGGCCCCTCCCTGTCTTCCTTCTCTCCCACGCCAGATCCTTCCTGGCTGGGTTCCCACCCCAGGAGCTGGGCTGACGCCCCCAACCCTAGGGACCCCCTACAGGAAGGCAGTGGAGGGGAACAGCTGATGGCACCCCAGTTTCCCCCAAGAAACTCAACCTCCTCTGTCCTCTCCCCCGCTGCCAGGCAGCTGAGAAAAGAGAGATATGACCAGGGCTGTCCCTGAGAAGTACAGATGTGCTTCTTAGCCAGAGGTGAGCATCACCAGCTTGTCAAAATCTTCAGTTCCCAGAAGGCTGTAATCTTCTTTCTGTCTCCTGGGGAACATGTAGGCCTTCTGCTTTGTGCTGGGCTCTGGGAAGCTGGCAGGAATAAGGCTGAGTTAGTTGGGGCAGTCAAGGAAAGCTTCCTGGAGGAGGTGATATGAGCTGAGCCCAAAGGCTGTTGAGAATTATTGAATACAGTATTCTAAGTTTCTCTTCAAAGAATCAGTATGTCAGGATATTCAGTTCTTTGTTCTCCATTTCAAAGTTTAACTTCCTCGTTCTCTTCATCTCCTTGTTCCTAGTTTCTGTAAACGGCCTTTGCACCTGTTTTTTTTTTTTTTTTTTTTTTTTTTTTTTTTTTTTGAGACAGAGTCTCACTGTGTTGCCAGGCACCAGGCTGCAATGCAGTGGCGCAATCTCGGCTCACTGCAACCTCCACCATCCAGATTCAAGCAATTCTCCTGCCTCAGCCTCCCCAGTAGCTGAGACTACACATGCGCCCTCCCCACGCCCAGCTAATTTTTGTATTTTTTAGTAGAGATGAGGTTTCACCATGTTGACCAGGATGGTCTCGATCTCTTGACCTTGTGATCCTCCCACCTCGGCCTCCCAAAGTGCTGGGATTACAGGCGTGAGCCTCCTCACCCGGCCTGCACCTGTTCTAATCAGTAGTTGACACCCCTTCCCTGGTTACCTGTTCCTTCCGGCAAAACCGCACCTCCCCCTTCTAACACACATATATAGAGTCCTGACTCGTCCTAGTCACCTGCTCCGTCCTGAGTTACCCCTGGTTACCTGCTCCATCCTGAATCTCCCCGGTCACCTGGTTTGACCTGAGTCACCTTTAGTCACCTGTTTCGTAACCATCTTTCCCACCGAAACTGCTCTCTTTAAAAAAGACAGTCAGAATTAGCTTAGACTGTGCGGTCCAACCATAGCCAACAGGGGAACGCCACAGCAGCAGGGGCTGCCTGCCTCAGGGATGAGAACCCCTTCCCTTCCCTTGTTCAAGTGTGCCCTCGTCATGGTGCCATCTGTGAGGTGCACCCGTCTACAGAAGTAGATTGCCTTGCTGAGAAATTTCGTGTTCTAGTGCTATGTCTTCTGCAGCACTGAAAATTTATTTCTGACAGAATGATGGAGAGGGTGAAGAACAGGTCAGGAGGGGATAAAAGGGGATAAAGGGGAAAGAGTTTGGAGTCCTCCTTCATTCTTCCCTCTTCACACACACACACACACACACACACACACACACACCCTCCACAACTGGCTCCTACTTCTCTTTCAGGTGTCAGCTCAATGTCACCTCCTCAGAGAGGCCCTCCCTGATGTCTCCAGAGAACTGCTGCCTTTCATTTTCTTTCTTTCTTCTTCTTCTTATTATATATATATTTTGAGACCGGGTCTCGCTCTGTCATCCAGGCTGGAGTGCAGTGGCGTGATGACAGCTCACTGCAGCCTCAACCTCCCAGGCTCAAGTGATTCTCCTGCCTCAGCCTCCTGAGTAGCTGGGACCACAGGCAGTTGCCACCATGCCTGGCTGTGTTGTCTTATTTTTAACTTAATTTTAATCCTATTTATTTATTTTGAGATGGAGTCTCACTTTGTCACCCAGGCTGGAGTGCAGTGGCATGATCTCGGCTCACTGCAACCTCCCTCCTGGGTTCAAGCGATTCTCCTTCCTCAACCTCCTGGGTAGCCGGGATTACAGGCGCACACCACCCCGCCCAGCTAATTTGTGTATTTTTAGTAGAGACGGGGTTTCACCATGTTGGCCAGGATGGTCTCGATCTCTTGACCTCATGATCTGCCTGCCTCAGCCTCCCAAAGTGCTGGGATTACAGGTGTGAGCCACTGCGCCTGGCCTTTATTTATTTATTTTTGAGACAGAGTCTCAGTGTCACCCAGGCTGGAGTACAGTGGAATGACTTTGGCTCACTGCAACTTCCACATCCCAGATTCAAATGATTCTCCTGCCTCAACCTTCCAAGAAGCTGAGATTACAGGTGCACGCCACCACGCCCGGCGAATTTTTTGTAGTTTTAGTAGAGATGGGGTTTCACCATGTTGGCCAGGCTGGTCTCGAACTCCTGACCTCAGGTGATCCACCCGCCTCAGCCTCCCTAAGTGCTGGGATTACAGGCATGAGCCACCACAGCCTCCTTCATCTCTTTTCTTCCTGGTCCTTATAATAATCTGAAATCATTTTAGCCACTTACCTGTTTCCTCATTATCTGTCTGCAACTGCCTGGAGAGGGCAGAAATGCTGGCCGCTTGATTATGTCCCTTTCTCTGTCTGGAACTCACCTCCGCGGGCCTCAGTTTCTCCATCTGTAAAGCAGGGTGTGGAAGTGTAACAAGTCACTCCCCTGGGGAAGCTGCCGGCCTCATTTGTCATTAAAGCTACTATTTTCCTTGCAAACGGCTTGCCTGGTTCTGTAGACTCTTGTAATCGATATGCTAATTGATGCAGATTTTATGTAAATGACACGGATGTTTTATTTCTACCTAGAAATTCCCCGCTGGCCCTGGGGATCCCCGAAGAAGCTGGGGAGGGGATAGAGCTATCTCAGCCTAGGTCCCCTGGGAACCCACCCACACTTAAGTGGGTAAGGGTTGGGGGAGCAGTCTTGGAGAATCTGGAACCTCCCCTCCTCCCTGGCCTCCAGGGTTTGCCCAAAGGCGAGCAAATCTCTAGACCCTGGGGTGGGGACGGGGACGGGGGGGGGGGGGGGGGGATAGAAACCTGGAGACCCAGGGGAAAGACTGAGACAGAGACAGTAAGAGAGCAGGAGTGAGAGGTGAGGAAGCAGGTGGGGGACGGAGCGAGAGACAGAGACGAAAGGAGAGAGGCTAGAGGCCAAGGAGCTCCCCCTGCAGCCTCAGAGCAGGCTGGGGGTCAACTGCAGAGGGACCTGCCCCCACCATGCTTTTGGAGGAGAGGAGCGACCTTCCCATCTCCATCCTGGATGTAGCCTATTGGAATATTCTGGAAGGGGAAACTGAGTCCAGATAAGGAGAGCCACCAGCCTCACCATCATGGCAGGGCAGGGGCAGGGAGGCTTCCTTGAACGTCTCCTGAACCTTACCAGACACTTATTGAGTGCCTACTGTATGCCCACTCTATGTTGGGCAGTGCTGGACACCACCTTGGTCAAGACAGATCTAGGCCCGGTCCTGGGGCTCCCAGTCTGGTGTGTGGGATTCGAACTGAGACATTTACCTTGGGAATAAAGGAGGACTGGCTGACCAGGTAAACCTGCGGGGAGACGGAGGCAGAAGACTAGGAGGAGAGAACAGCCTGTGCAAAGGTCCTGAGGCAGAGCAGAGCGTGGGGCGGGAGAGGAGCTGAATGAACTCCAAAGGCTCCCTCACCTGCCATCCTCCCCTCCTCCCTTTCTCCCCCTCCTCATTCTGCTCCAGCCACACGGGTCTCCTCACTGTTCCTCCAACATACCAGATGCGGTCCTGCCCCAGGGCCTTTGCACGGGCTGTGCCCACCTACCTACTATACTCTTTCCCTACATGCCTGCGTGATTTTTTTTTTGAGAGAGTATAGTTCTGTTGCCCAGGCTGGAGTGCAGTGGCACAATCTTGACTCAATGCATCCTCCACCTTCTGGGTTCAAGTGACTCTCGGGTCTCAGCCTCCCAAGTAGCTGGGATTACAGAGTGTGATACCACGCCCAGCTAATTTTTGTATTTTTAGTAGACATGGGGTTTTGCCATATTGGCCAGGCTGGTCTTGAACTCCTGACCTCAGGTGATCGCCCACCTCTGCCTCCATATTGGGATTACAGGCATAAGCCACCATGTCTGGCCATATATATTTATTTATTTATTTGAGACAGAGTCTAGCTCTGTCACCCGGGCTACCAATACGATTTTAGAGATATGATCCTGGCTCACTGCAACCTCCGCCTCCCGGGTTCAAGCGATTCTCCTGCCTCAGCCTCCCAAGTCGTTGGGATTACAGGTGCATACCACTATGCCCAGCTAATTTTTGTATTTTTAGTAGAGAGGGGGTTTTACCATGTTGGCCAGGCTGGTCTTGAACTCCTGACCTCAAGTGATCCACCAGCCTCTGCCTCCCAAAGTGCTGGGATTACAGGCGGGAGTCCCCGCCCTGGCTGCTGCATGATTTTCTACCTGCATTCTTCAGGTGTCTGCTCAGATATCACCTCCTCAGTGCTCAGTGAAGCCTTCCCTGACTACCTGCTTAAAACCTTTCTGCTAGGCCAGGCATGGTAGCTTATGTCTGTAATCCCAGCCCTTTGGGAGGTTGAGGTGGGAGGATCACTCACAGCCAGGAGTTTGAGACCAGCCTGGACAACATAGTGAGATCCCCCCTTTTCTACAAAGAGTGAAGTACTTAGCTGGGTGTGGTGGCATGTGCCTGTGCTCAGGAGGCTGAGGTGGGAGGATCCCTTGAGCCTGGGAGTTGGAGGCTGCAGTGAGCTATGATCAGGCCCGCACACCCCAGCCCAGGGCCGCAGAGCGAGACCGTATCTCTAAAAAATAAAATGAGTGAATCCTGTCCTTCTCTGATCTCTGAACTCTGTCAAGATGAGGGTCCAGCTGGGTCTCGGTCACCACTGTGTCCCCAGCACTGCCTAGTAGGGCCCAGTACACAGTTGGTGCTCAATAAAGTTAGCTGGATAATAGACCAGCAAGGGGCAAGAACCCTGAGGCTCGGGTCTGCTTCCTGAAGGTGTCGGAGGTTTTGTGGCCGAGGCTGAGCTGGACCCTAATGGGGTGGGAAGGGTGTGATCCGAGCTCACACCCTTGATGGCCCGCCCCATTGCATGCTTTCAGTGTCACCTGTGTGGCTGGCCCTGGTGACAGTGACAAACTGCCACTAGCTGAGGTCATTCACACACACGCCCTCCCCTGTCACTGCCTGTTTCTGCTGCTTTTTTTTTTTTTTTTTTTTTTGGCAGAGTCTCATTCTGTCACACAAGCTGGAGTGCAATGGTGTGATCTCGGCTCACTGCAACCTCTGCCTCCCAGGTTGAAGCGATTCTCCTGCCTCAGCCTCCCAAGTAGCTGGGATTACACGCGCCCGCCACCATGCTCGGCTTATTTTTGTATTTTTAGTAAAGATGGGGTTTCACCATGTTAGCCAGGCTGGTCTTGAGCTCCTGACCTCAGGTGACCCTCGGCCTCCCAAAGTGCTGCATTACAGTGAGCCACCGTGCCCAGCCTGTTGTTTTGTTTTGTTTTTCTGAGACAATTTCACTCCTGTTGCCCAGGCTGGAGTGCAATGGCACGATCTTGGCTCACTGCTACATCCACCTCCCGGGTTCAAGCGATTCTCCCGCCTCAGGCTCCTGAGTAGCTGGGGTTACAGGCACCCGCCACCAAGCCCGGCTAATTTTTTTTTTTTTTTGCGACAGAGTCTCGCTGTGTCGCCAGGCACCAGGCTGGAGTGCAGTGGCACAATCACGGCTCACTGCAACCTCCGCCTCCTGGGTTCAAGCAATTCTCCTGCCTCAGCTTCCCGAGCAGCTGGGATGACAGGTGCACACCACCACACCCAGCTAGTTTTTGTGTATTTTTAGTAGAGACTGGGTTTCACCATGTTGGCCAGGACGGTCTCCATCTCTTGACCTCGTGATCCGCCCACCTTGGCCTCCCTAAGTGCTGGGATTACAGGCGTGAGCCACCGTGCCCGGCTAATTTTTGTATTTTTATTAGAGACGGGGTTTCACCATGTTGGTCAGGCTGGTCTTGAACTCCTGACCTCAGGTGATCCGCCCGCCTTAGCCTCCCACAGTGCTGGGATGACAGGCATCAGCCACCGCGCCCAGTCTGTTGCGTTTTTCACGATGCTTTTTTCTGTGCTTGCATGGTGCCGCTCTTTCTGCACGCCAGTTCTGGTTTTCCTTTTATCTTTAAAGAAAAAATATGGTAAAACACACAGCACAGAAAATTCACTATGGAACCGTTTCTAAGTGCACAGCTCAGCGGCATGAAGCACATTCACGTGGTTGTGCAACATTCACCACCATCCTCTCCGGAACTTTGTCTTCTTCCCAAACTGAAACGCTCACTTCCCAATCTGAAGCCCCACGAAACTCTCACTTCCCAAACTCACTTCCCAAACGGAAACCTCATGAGGCACTCACTCCCCGCCCCCTCCCCACCCCTGGCACCCCTCCATCCTACTTTCTGTCTGTGAATCTGACGACTCTAGGGACCTCCTAGGAGTGGGATCACACAGGATTTGTCCTTCTGCGTCTGGCTTATTTCACCACGCGTGATGTCCTGAAGGTTCGTCCACATCTGAAGCCTGTGATGGCTGAGTCGTATCTCACCGTGTGCCGGGAGCGCCTTATATTGATCCATGTATCTGTTCATGGGCACTTGGTGTGCTCCTGCCCGTTTGCTGCTGTGCACATGGGTGTGCAAGGAGCTGTGCTGGTCGTCTGTTTTTATTTCTCTCTTGACAATGCCCTGCACGGCCTTAAGGGCATCAGAGCTCCTTCCCACAGCTTCCAAGAGAGGATTAAGATTAGGGAAAATTACCAAGAGGAAGAAACAAAGAATCTCAGGACTTCCCACTGGGACAGAGTATTCCTTATCTTTATTAAGCACCTACTATGTGACAGGCCCCTTTTTTTGGTGAGGGGGAGAGAGTCTCGCTCTTTCACCAGGCACCAGGCTGGAGTGCAATGGTGCAATCTCGGCTCACTGCAACCTCCGCCTCCCAGGGTCAAGCAATTCTCCTTCCTCAGCCTCCAGAGTAGCTAAGACTACAGGCGCCTGCTACCACGCCCAGCTAATTTTTGTATTTGTTAGTAGAGATGGGGTTTCACCATGTTGGCCAGGATGGTCTCGAACTCCTGACCTCGTGATCCGCCCGCCTCGACCTCCCAAAGTGCTGGGATTACAGGCGTGAGCCACCATGCCCAGCTGGCTTTTTTTTTTTTTTTTTAATGGAGGGACAGAGTCTCAATCTATCGCCCAGGCTGGAGTGTGGTGGTGCCATCTCGGCTCACTGCAACCTCCCTCCTGGGTTCAAGCGATTCTCCTGCCTCAGCCTCCCAAGTAGCTGGGATTACAGGCATGCACCACCAGGCCCGGCTAATTTTTTTTTTTTAGTAGAGACAGGGTTTCAACATGTTGGCCAGGCTCATCTCAAACTCCTGACTTCAGGCAATCCGTCCATCTCAGCCTCCTAAAGTGCTGGGATTACAGGCGTGAGCCATGGCATTCAGCTTAGGCCCCAACCTATTTTGGAATGTTCTCACATTAAACAACTTGCTCACAGCTGGCAAGCAGCAGAGCTGGGGGTTGGATGCCAACCCCCAGTGTGTGAGCTGCAGAGATCACATCCAGTCTACTGTCTGCTTGCTTGCCTCTGATGACGGGCAGCTCACTACCCCCTCACTGATTTTAGATAAAAGAAAATGGGAGGTGGGAAAGAGCTGCCCCCACCAACGCAGGGTGATCAGGGAAGACCTCTCGGGGTGGTGCCCACTGGGCTGCAATGGGAAGCCTAGGGGAGGGGAGATTTTTTTTAACTTTTTTATTTTTTGAGACAGAGTCTCCCTTTGTCACCCAGGTTAGAGTGCGGTGGCACGATCATCTCGACTCACTGAATCCTCCATCTCCCAGGTTCAAGGGATTCTCTTGCCTCAGCCTCCTGAGTAAGTGGAATTACAGGCACGAACCACCATACTTGGCTAAGTTTTTGTGATTTTAGTAGAGATGGGGTTTTGCCATGTTGTCCAGGCTGGTCTCGAACTCCTGAGCTCAGGCAATGTGCCTACCTCGGCCTCCCAAAGTGCTAGGATTGCAGGCGTGAGCCACCTCACCACCCGGCCAGAGGGCAGATGTTGAATTAGGAGAATGTGACTCCTGCCCCTGCCCAGATGACACTCACCTCCCTTGCCTCAGTTTCCTATCTGTACCCAAGGACAGGCCCCAGGGAGCTTGAAGGTCCCTGGATGTCCTCCCTTGGCCCACAAATTCCCTGTTATGAGACCAGGATGCCACTGTCTCATTTGCATATGCAGATTTTACCTTGGCGGAGGGGGGATTCTGGGCCAACCCAGGACACACATGGGCCTTTCTGGAGGATTTCTCAGTTTCTGAGAGGAGGAAGCCTTGTAATTGCTCTAATTTCGATTTATAAATCAGGCGCAGGTCTTGCTGCTTCCATCCCTAATTTAATGCGTCTGCATGCAAGCGTGGTGTCTTGGGTCTCGGGACTGAGGGGCTGCAGAGTGGGGTCTCAGGCACAGTGGGGACCACCGCCTGCCTGGCTGAAAGTCTATTGAGCGCCCAGAGCCTGCATATATAACCCCTCTCTCAATGAGCGGGGAGGCATCGAGGTGTAGGAAACTCAGGCTGACTATGGGACCAGGCGTCCTGGGTTCTGGGTTCAGGTCCTTGCCTCCGTTCAAAATATGCAAAGAACCTGGAGCTGTGCAGTGCACACGGTAGGTGCTTAGTAAGTGCTTCTGAGGTTATTTCCATGGATACCTCTGCTGCATACTGGGGAGGTGGCCACCGTTATGTCCTGTTTTGCTAAAGAGAAAAATAAGTGACCCTGGTCTCACTCTGTGATCAGCTGGGCCTCAGTTTCCCCTTTGATACAATGAAGGCAGGCCCTGTTGAAATCTCAGAGTCCCACTGATTCATTCATTCATTTGTACATTCATTCACCACATTTGTCGAGTGCTTACTGTGTGCTTGGCTGTGTTTTCAGCCTCAGGACACAGCGGAGTCCTGGACAGACCCGGGAACTTGACTGTCTTGGGGAGGAATCGGAAGATAAACAAGCAGATGCATTTTAAAAAGTCCTATTGGTGAAAAGTTCAGCAAAGCCATCAAAATAGGGTAAAGGGAGATGAGGAGGGTTTTGTTTTATTTTTGAGATGGAGTCTCGCTGTGTCGCCAGGCTGGAGTGCAATGGCACGATCTCAGCTCACTGCAATCTCCACCTCCCAGGTTCAAGAGATTCTCCTGCCTCAACCTCCCAAGTAGCTGGGATTACAGGTGCAAGCCACCACACCCAGCTAATTTTTGCATTTTTAGTAGAGACAGGGTTTCACCATGTTGGCCAGGATGGTCTTGATCTCTTGAGTTCGAGCTCTGCCTGCCTCGGCCTCCCAAAGTGCCAGGATTACAGGCATGAACCACTGCACCCGGCCCATTATTTTTTATTTATGTATTTAGTTTAGAGACCGGGTCTTGTTCTGTTACCCAAGCTGGAGTGCAGTCGTGCAATCCTAGCTCACTGCAGGGAGTGATTACTGAATTGAAGGGAGGCTAGGGAAACATTTGAATTGAGATTTGGGGTAGGTGACGAAAGGAGCCATTTGGACATCTGAGGAAAGAGTGCACCAGGCAGAGGGGACATGTAGTGTACAGGCCCTGGGACAGTACAAGCTCTAGGCAAAACATACACACTCAGAGACACTGGCTGTCCCAATAAAGTTGTACTCTTGACTTTTCAGAATGGAGCTGCCTCCTCCTCCAGGAAGCCCTCCTGGATCTTCAGTGACGATCATGATTAGGCTGAAGAAGTAAGCAGGGAGGCAGTCCATGTCAGGGTCAGGGGAACCAGGCAGAGGGCAGGGAAGAGGTCTGAGAGACCTCATTCACTCACCGCAGGTTACACTCACTTTCCTTAAGATCCCTCTGATCAGGGGACCCCTGAGCCACCAGGAAGTCTTCAAGGACTGCAGCAACTTCTGTTTAAAAACGTAATCCTATCATTTTGGGAGGCTGAGGCGGGCTGATCACAAGGTCAGGAGTTCGAGACCAGCCTGGCTAATATGGTGAAATCCCATCTCTACTAAAAATACAAAAGTTAGCCAGGTCTGGTGGCAGTCGCCTGTAGTCCCAGCTACTCCAGAGGCTGAGGCAGGAGAATCGCTTGAACCCGGGAGTCGGAGATTGCGGTGAGCTGAGATCAGGTCAATGCACTCCAGCCTGAGCAACAGAGCAAGACTCTTTCAAAAAAACAGGCTGGAGTTCAAATCCTGGCTCCACCGTTTCCTGGCTGCGGGAGCAGTCAAGTCACGGCTCTCTGGGCCTCTGTTTCCACACTTGAAAATGGGATAATAGCAGTGGCTGTGTCCTGGAATTGTGGGGCTGCATACAGCAGAGGACTAATATATTAGGTCATCATTACAATTATTAATGTATGAGCAACACAGGGCATATTTTGGGCAGCGGACCCAGGAGTGCGGTGTGGTTTTTGGAAAGGACTCCACCCTCTCTGGGCACCAGACTCCCCCAAATCCTCTCAGTAGCTCCAGGAGGGAATTGGAGGTTGCGAAGGGGTCCTCAACAGAATCCACCCCCTCCGTCCACCGCCGCCATCCCGCCAAGAGGCAAGGGTCAAAGAATAGGGAGCAAGGAAGGGCCGGGACCCAGCGGCCTCCACTCCCCAGCCCCGGGGCTCCAGGCGGTGAGCTCCGCGGAGGACCAGCTGGGCAGATTTAGCCGGCGCATCTGCCGCCTGAGCAGCTGCCGTTCTGGGGGGGCCGGAGGGGGATTTGGGACGAGGGAAAAATCTGTCCGAGGAGAATCGCGTCTGCGAGGCCCAGCTGCTGACTTGAGCTGGGGGGACACCCCGAATCCGCTCGGACCCCGGGCCCCTCCCCCGCCGCGACCGCCCCCACGTGCCTCTAGGGGAGGGGGCGTCTAGGAGGTCCTGACGTCACACGTGGCCCCAGCCAATTGGAGCTGCCCTTTCGGAGCCCCCAGGGGATTCCCTGGCCTGAGCGGAGACCCGGGGTGCAACCTCGCAGCGAGGACCCCTAGCCTGGGCTTTAAGAGGGCCTGCAGCTGGCCGGGAAACTGAGGCTGGGGGCCACGGGGAAGGCATGGGACTCAGGCGACCTCTCTGAGGGGCTGCCCGTGAGCCAGACTCCAGCCCGGCCCAGAGAGGGACAGGGACCCCCGGGCGTCACACAGCGGCGCAGTAGGCCGGTGGCCCTCACGGGGACACGCAGGCACTGGGGTGGGGCTTCCCTGCCCCGCAGGCGCCAGGCAGCAAGCGGCCGGGGTCAGCCTCGTCCCATCCCGGGGGCCCCGAAGGCCTCCTGACCTCCTCCTGGTCTCCCCGGGCACCCTCGGACCCGGGGCCGCAGCCCGGGCCGGCCGCACGGGGAAGAAGGTGTCGGTGGCCGCTGGCGCCCGCAAAACCCGCACTGGAATCCACCCGGTCGGAGCAGGACTGGAGCGCTGAGCTGCCAATGCGCCCACCCAGGCCGGGGAAACTGAGGCCCAGCAGGGCGGGGCTTTGCTCACACTCCCACAGCGGGGAGGGCGCTTGCTGGCTCTGGTGACCTCGGGCAAGGCCTTGCCCCATCCTGGGCCTCCCTGGCCCATCCTGCCACTGTCCTCCAGGTCAGGCCTCAGACAGCCAGGAGCCCTGTGCGGGAGGAGGGAAAGGCCCGGCCTGACCTTGCCCCGGTCCAGGACATGAAAGACCCATTCATTGTCGCAGAAGCCTGGGTGGCAGCTGAGCCACCGGTGGGGGTGGGGCCTCCCCCAAGGCCTTTGTCCCTGAGGTCTGTCTGCCTGGAGCACCCTCCCTGCACACCCCCTGCCCCCACCCCTGTGCCTGGACCTATGGTCCCTCTAAGGCCCCCACGCCACCTCCTGGCAGTCCTCCTGGACCCCCAGCCAGTCCGTCTCAGCCTGCAGTTCTGTGCTCACCGGTTTCTGCTTCCCCGGGCGCGACAAAAGGCAGGACGCAGATTTATCTTGTTGACAGCTCAGTCCAGGATCTGGTATACAGTAGGTGCTCAATAAATGTTTGTTGAATGAATGGGGTGCAGAACTGCCCAGCTGGGCATAGACAAGGCAGGAGAGGGAGGGGATGCCCGGGGCTGGGCACAGCACAGGGGATGGGGTGTAGGTGGGAGGTCGCAGATTCTAGACCCCAAGCCTCAGAGCTGAGGTCCGGAGCAGGCCTCAGTGGCCCCCCAGTGGGCGGGATGCATCCTGGGGTGGGGGCTGGACACCAGCAGGCCTTGGCTGATTTGCCTGGGTTGCTGGGGCGGCCAGAAGTCGGGAAGGGCAAAACCACAGGCAGGAAGGCCTGGCTGCTCCCGGAGGTTTGTGGTCACCAGGATGGCCCTGGGCACCTACCCAGGACCTGGAAGACCCGGGCTGTCTCCATGGGTGTCGGGGAGCCTGAACATTGCCCTGGGCCTAGAGTGGCCTGGGGAGCGGGATTCGAGTCCTGACACCCGGTCCCCACTGAGTGGCTGCTGGAAGCCAGTACACAACCTGCCTGGACCGCCTGGATGGTGGGGAGCCAGGGACGGGGCTCAGTGGCCCCAGCACACAGTCATGAGTTACATAACAATAAAGTGTTTGGTCGGGCTCAGTGGCTCATGCCTGTAATCCCAGCACTTTGGGAGGCCAAGGCGGGAGGATCGCTTGAGGTCAGTAGTTCAAGACCGGCCTGGGCAATGTAAGGAGACACCAGTCTCTACAAATAATAACAAATAATAAAAAAAAGAATCTATCTGCTCCCTCCCCCGCTTCCCTATTATCTATCTAAATTATAGAAAAACAGAAGAGAGGCCTGGTGCCGTGGCTCATGCCGGTAGTCCCAGTACTTTGGGAGGCCCAGTCGGGTGGATCACGTGTGGTTAGGAGTTCAAGACCAGCCTGGCCAATACGGTGAAACCTCGTCTCTACTAAAAATACAAAAGTAAGCCAGGGGTGGTGGCTCTGTAATCCTTCCCAGCTACTTAGGAGGCTAAGGCAGGAGAATCACTTGAACTCAGGAGGCAGAGGCTGCAGTGGATCAAGATCATGCCACCGCACTCCAGCCTGGGGGACAGAGCAAGACTCTCAAAAAAAGAAGGAAAGAAAAAGATAAGAAAAACAGAAAAGACAAGAAAAATACGCGTTTACAGAGCATCTGTATAGAGAGAGGCCAGAGCGACCGGGACAGCACTCAGTCCAGTGGGGGAGACGTACAGGGTCACATCCATGTGGGGTGCTACTTGGGCAGAGAGGGGCCCTGTGGTCCTGAATTCATTCGGGGGGTCGGGGAGGTTACAGGAAGGTCTCTGAAAACTCCAGGCTGTGTCCTGGGGTCTCAAATTCATGGGAGCATCTGCAGTCATCGAAGAACTCCTTTCTGGGCCAGGCCCCACTGGGCGCTGGCGAGAGAAGGACAGGTCCAGGAGCCATGAGCCACGGAGATCTCTGCAGCCGGTTTGCTCAGGTTCGAATCCCGCCACGGCTCTCTAACTGGGTGACCTTGGACAAGACCTCCCTGTGCCTCAGTTTTCTGAAGTGTCAAGTGAGTGTTGTTAAGTGGAATGCTTGTGGATTGAAGAAACGATTTCCTCTATGACGGGGGCCACCCAGACCGCAGGGTTCCTGACAGCCTCATTGACCCATGGGCCGGGCGTGATTGGGGCTGGATCCTGGGGATGCGAGTTTGAACAGAGGGGACCAGGACAGGAAGTTGGGGCGGCTCAATTAATAAGCCCGCCACCGGGACCAAAGCAGGGTGACCGCCTTGGGTCCCCCCTACCCTGCAACCCACCCAAACGCCACCCGCCGGCTCCGCCCTCCGCTCCGCGCCGCGGTTGCTCCGGGCCGGGTTTTGCGCGGCTCCAGCCCGGCTTTGGGGAGGTGGGGGGGTTGCTGGAAAGGGGGGGGCGGAGGTGGCAGAGCCGCGAGTCGCAGCGGCGGCCGCGGCGGGCGGAGGAGATGCGGCCGCGGCGCGCCCCCGGTCCGGCCGCCGCGCAGCGACCCCCCCGGAGCCGACGCCAGCGAGCGGGGGGCCGGGGCTGAGCCCCCTCCCCCAGCGCAGCGCCGCGGGCCCGGGGGCGGGGAGAGCGCGCGCCCCCAGCCTCCTCCCCAGCCGGGGATGCCGGGCTGAACGGCCCGGCCGGGACAGGTGCGCGCACGGACCCCCCCAGCCCGCGCCCTCCCGCCCTCGCGCCTCCCGCCCGCGCACTCGCGGCGGCCGCGGCTCCGAGGTAAGCGCCCCGGGGCGTCTGCGGAGGGGGCTGGGGGAGGCGCGGGGATGGGGGCGTCCGTCAGCACGCAGCTGGGGGGCCGAACGGCTGGCTGGGGTGGCCGGGTCAGGCGCTAGGATTGGGGGGCCTGCGGGCCCTGCCACTGGGAGGAGACGGATTTGGGGCCGGGGAGGGGGTTTGGGGAGCGCTAGAACGCGGGTGGGGGAGATTCACCACCAGCCACGCAACTGGGGAGGGGACCGGATTGGAGAGGGGGTCGCTGGCCGTCAGGAGGGGTCCGGTGGGGGTCCGGTGGCATCGCTTAGGAGGGGCTGGATTTTGGCCTGGGGCGCTCCCGGAGGCTCCATTATGGGGGTGTCTAATGGCACCGCAACGGGGGACTGGGATTGTTGATTGGGGGCCTGCGCGTGCAGCTAGGCTGGGGGCTCTGTCGGCTCCGCAGCGGGTGGAGATTTTGTCCTGGGGGGGGCCCGGAGGAGACACAATACTGAGGCTCGCGGCTGCGCCCGCTGGGGAGCTGGATTGGGGCCCAGGTGGGGGGTTCGGGGCAGGCACAGGGCCTGCTGGTCCGGGGTGAGGGGTGGCGTTGGGGGGCTGGGAACCGAGAGCCAAGTCGAGGCGACTAGGGGCTGCTTTGGGGGTCCCGGCACCGAGAGGCCCCTCCGCCCCACTTCGCGTCGGGCCGCCGCACCTTGGGCGCCCGAGTCCTCTCCGGCCTCCTGTCCAGCCCAGAGCAGGACGAGTCCGGGGTCCAGGCCGCGGGGCAGGGGTCGCAGTGGTGTTGCGGGGGAGGGCCGGCCGGCCCGGATCCCCCCCGCTGCAGTGGGGGCCTGGGGGTTCGGGGCCCCCCAAGAGCTGACAAAAGGACAAAGAAAACGTCTCTCTCGAAGCGCGCCGGGAGGGGTGGGGGGCGCCGAGTGTGGCCCCCTCCCGCGGGCGCTGATTGGTCCCCGGGGCGAGGGTCACGTGGCTCCCCGTCCTGCTCTCCACCTTTGGGCGCCCCCGAGTTTGGGGCACCTCCCAGAGGGGGCGCTACCGTCATGATCGTCCACCTCTGCCCCGGCCGGGTTAATGCTGGAGCCCGGAGCGTTCGCAGGAGTCCTGGGGTTGGGGGAGGGATTCTCAGAGCCTCGCCCCCGCCCCCGTGTGGCCCTTTCTCGCGGAGGTCTTTGACATCCTCTACCTGAGGTTGTCATCTTTGACCCCCAGACTGCAGCGGAACTGGGGCTTGGAGTGACTGGGGTGCGCTGAGGCTTTAGGGGTCTGGGTTTGGGTTTAAGGAGGGAGGAGGGGTGATTGAAGGGGTCCCTGCCCCATTTGCAAAACTGCATTTCTGTTTTTCTGCATTCCTTCAGCTTGTCAGAAGGTCCAAATTCCCTCTCCAAAATAAAAACTCAGGACCCTTGCTCCCAAGCCCTCTTCCACATCCCAGGAGGCCGGTTTTTTCAGGGGCGGGTCTTCAGGATCTACCTGCACCATTGCTTTAAACTCCACTTATGACGAGTCCAGGCTGTGGCGGAGGGTGGCTGGGGCCAAGGCTGAGTTGGGCCCCACCTGGGAGGGGGTCTTAAACTCTCCGGGAAGTTGTCTGGGAGTCACTGCCACCACACAGAGACGCCTTGGATATTGGGTAGGTTGATAGTCTGGCATCAGCCTCTGGTCTGCTCGGAACCAGCCCATTCCCAAGAGCAGGTAGAGAAACTGAGGCCTGAGGAGGCCTCTGAAACCCAAGAGCCGTCCTGCAACCCAGCTCCTCGCCAAGGGTTGCCTGGAAGCCCCGATCCTCCCTTCTTCCCCTTGACTCTGGGCTGTACAGGATTCAGACCCGGAGCTTTGAGAGGAGACCTGGCTGTGTGGCCTAGTGTTCTCTGGACAATCAAAGAGATGCTCTTTGATTTTGGACTGGAGTGGAGGGAGATGAGACAGGGAGGGGTCACTTGAGACTGTCTTGATCTGTACCGGCCCCATTTTGCCTCTGGTTCCCCCACCAGACTCCGCTGGGGCTGAGCCCCCCACAGGATCTTGGGGTCCCTGTCACTTCCTCTGCCTGGCAGTGAGTTGTCTCCAACCCTAAGTATCAAGTCCCCCCAGGAGGGTCCTTTCCCCCTGAGACCTCAGTCTTTGCCTTTGTCCGACGGGCATAGAAGGGGCTGGAAATGTGGTGTCACCTCTGCAGTGGCCACGCCGGGCTGGCTGCTGGACTTTGCTGGGGTTATCAGGGCTGGGCCTAGAAGATAGAAATCAAACTGCCCTTGGAAAGGTGACCATGACGTCAGCCTGCGGGACAGGTGAGCTGGGTCCCCGGGGGCTGAAGCATGTCACCTGTCACCGCCCGTCTCCCGGGAAGGAAGGTGTCCCGAGCTGACCCTGGGCGTGGCCCTGTCATGTGGGTCCAGAAAGGGAGATACTGGAGGGAGGAACTTCCAGGGAAGTGGTCAGGACAGGTTGGAGCAGGGAATGCTGCCCCAAGGAGGGAGTGCTGGCACTGGGCTTGAAGGATGAGAGGTATTCTGCCAGGAGAAGGGGACAGGCATTGCAGGCAGAGGGAACAGCAAGGATCATCATGGCAGGGTATGTCAGAGGAACCCTGAGTGGAGGGACTATTTAAGAGGACTGAGAGGTAGGTAGTAGCCTTGAATGCCAAGCTGAGCAGTGAACTTTATCCCAAGGGCAATAGGGAGCCATGGAAGGTTATAGAGCTGGGGGGAGGGGGTGGTGGTGCATAGGTCACGTTTCTGATCTCGAGGAAGGATAACTAAGAGCGGGCAGGCTCCTGGACACCAGGTGCACTGCTGGAAGGAGTGGTGAGCCGCCCCTCCTGGGAGGCAGGCCAGCAGGGTTGGACGGCCGTCTTTCCAGAATCCTGGAGAAATAACCCTGATATTGGTCAGGCCCAAGTGACCTTCTGGATTTTTTTTTTCAATTTCCAGGTACTGTGGGTTTTCTGAACCGCTGTCGTGTTTCAGATGCCAGGGTCCTGAGATTCTCAGGTGTTTATGGGGCTGCGGGTTCTCAGCTGGGGTTTGGTTGGGCTGTGGCCAAAGTGGCGTGTTTTTTCCCCTCCCTGTCTTCGTGTAGCAGCAGTGGGGAAACTGAGGCTCAAAGCAGCCCAAGACTCAGGCCCCAGCCACCAGCCCCATGTCCTCTGGCTGAATTACCCCAGAACAGACCCTTCGTCTTAGACGCCCTAGCCATCATGAACGGTGGTGCTGGGGTCAGGTGGGTGGCCAGAGGAACCCAGATCTTAAACCACACAGTTCTCTTTCATTATCAAGGTTCTTCCTCACCTCTCCTCCAGGGACATCCAGATGAAGTGGCACACATTAGGCAAATAAGAAAGTGACTTGAGGCCGGGCACGGTGGCACACACCTGTAATCCCAGCACTTTGGGAGGCCAAGGCAGGAGGATCACTTAAGGCCAGGAGTTCAAGACCAGCCTGGCCAACATGGCGAAACCCGATTTCTATTAAAAATACAAAAATGAACCCGGCATGGTGGCGCACGCCTGTAGTCCCAGCTACTCAGGAGGCTGAGGCAGGAAAATCGCTTGAACCCGGGAGGCAGAGGTTGCAATGAGCCGAGAACGTGCCACTACACTCCAGCCTGGGTGACAGAGTGAGACTCCGTCTCAAAAAAAAATGAAAAGAAAAGAAAAAGAGAGTAAGTGACTTGGGAGGCTAGGGACCACACCTTAGGGCTCTTTGGCAGGGACATGGGGCCCCACTACTTGCCACCCCCAATGCCACTTCTCCATCTGGCCCCAGTGTCCAGAGGTGGCCACCCCAGGGCCCCACGGGGAGGTAAGGCCCACTCTAGACTACATTTCCCAGAATGCACCTTGGCCTGGCTAAGCCAGCCTTCCAAGGGCTGACCTAGGAGAGAGCTTCCAGAATACAGAAGCCCAGCAGAGGCCAGTGGGTTCTCAGGTGGCCCTGGTTCCAGGCAGTCAGGTCAATCAGTCAGTCAACAAATGCAGCCAGTGGCCCTCATGTGCTGTGCCCTGTGCTGGGGGATGCTGGGATCCCCCCGAGAGGTAAACTTCACTCTGGTATCTAGTTGGAGGGGCTTCCAGGCTAGGGGAAGAGAAACAGGGGCAGGCATTGCCCCTTGTGCTATGTGGGTTCAGGGCTGGGGCAGAGGGAGCAGCTGGGGCTAGGGAAAGCTGTACTCTGCCTGGTGGATCAGGGAAGATGTACCAGGAAGGGGCATTGTAGCTAGGGGCAAGATGGATATGTAGGAGTTCACCAAGGCAGCCACGTGTTTTCTGATGGTTGCAGAAGAACCTCCCTTCCCTGAAGGCCATGGACTTCCCCCTGCGAAAGCTGAAGTAGCCATTTTGAAGTAGCCGTTTGGATCAGACTGACTTGAGATTGACTCAGTGTCTTCTCTCATTTACTCATTCCCCCTCTCTGAGCCTCAGTTTCCCCATCTGTAAAACAGGGGTTGCTATTCTGCCTGCCTAAGAGTTGGCCATTTAAACAAGAGGATGTGGGCAAAGTGCCAGATATAGTGCTGTTGGGTTTCTGACTCCAGGAAAAGGAACAACTTGGCAAAGCAGAAACGTGGGGGTTCTGGCCACGATCTCGTTTGGAGCTGTGAGAGCACTGTTCATGTTTGACGAGTGCACTGATGTTTAGTGAACACCTATTATGTGCCAGGTGCCGTGGATCCAGCAATGGCCAAGGCAGACTAGGCTTCTTTCTGCCCTTGTCGAATTCCCAGCTGGACCGGGGTGGCGGGGGGACACAGACACTAATTAGAGAAAGGAACAGGGTAAATCAGGTATAGTCAATGTCCTGAAGACAGTTATCCAGGAAGTGGCTGAGAACAGTTATCCAGCGGGGCTGTGTTCACTGAGGTTGTGGGGTGGGGGTGGGGTATCTCTGAGGAGGTGACATTTGAGCTGAGACCTGGAAGATGAGAAGGAGATGGTCATGCAGAGACCTTGGGAAGCAGCACTCCAGGCAGAGGGCACGGCCCATGCAAAGGTCCTGGGGCAGGACCGCGCCTGGCATGTTGCCGGGACAGCAAGGAGGCCAGCGTGGCTGAAGCAGAGTGAGGAGGGGGAGAGAGGGAGATGGGAGGGCAAGGAGGGGACAGGGCAGGCCATGCAGGGCCTGGTGGGCTGCAGTGCGGCCTTGGGCTTTGACCCCCAGGGAGGTGGGAGCCATAGAGGACTGGGGGCAGACGAGGGACCGGACCTGACTCTTGCTTCCCTCTGGTGGCAGCTTTGGGGAAGACAGACAAGGGATGAGGCTGGATCTGAGGACCGGGTGCTGGTGACGATTGGTGGGTGCCGGCCAGGCGAGGGCAATAGAGGGGACAAAGTGGGTGGATGGGGACAGGTTTTTGGAGTCTCCCACAGAACTTGCTGAGGTGGATGTGAAGAAGCTGAAAGCCCCTTTCTCTGGGGGCAGGAAGAGCGCAGCATCTGGACCCCGGGGCCTGGGTTCACATCCCGGCTTGACCATTTCCGGGCTGTGCCACCTTGGACCCATCCCTCCCCTACCCTGGCCCCGAGTTTTCCCACCTATGGAATGGTCAGAAGAGCCCCTGTCACCTGCCCTGCCGGGCTAAGTGAGGGACAGGGCTGGGGACACAGGGTAGGCGCCCCGTAAGTGTTTGCTGCGATCCCTCTTTGAAGGTTGGCGCCTCAGGCTCTGGGGAGCAGTGAGGCACAGATGGAGGTGACAGGTTCTCCGAGGTGACCCAGCGAACCCGGGGCCCCTTCCCCTCCAACACTTCTTCACAGTCTTTACAGTTCTCAAGCCCCATCCCCCAGCGCCCACGTCACTCTGCCAGCCCCTCCACCATTCCTGAGCCCTGACTCACCAGGACTTGTGGTCCGCTCTGACCCCGGGGGCCTTTCTCCTGGGACCTGTTTCCCGCTTTTGTCTTCTTCAAGTTCATTCGCCGGGTCTTCCGTTCCCAGCAGCACTTGGCACTCCCTGGGACCCCCCATCCCCATTCTACACCACATCTCTCAGCGGGGACCCCCTCCAGCCTCTCATACTGGTCCTGGCCACTTGGGGACCCCCCAGCTTCTGGAGAGAGGCAGTGACCGGAGGAATTCTGGGGGAGGAGTTCAGCATTGGGGGGAAGGGCACCCAGAACCTCAAGTTGGAGGGAAAGGGTCCTCATTTTCTGCCCCTAGATCAGGCCTCCAAAGGCAGGGGCTGTCTTTCTTCCTCCTCCCTAAGTGGAGTCCTGCAACAGAGCCTTATTCTCCTCTGAACCCCACAACTGGGTCCCAGGAACAGGACCCACCCCCCTGGACTTCCTCCAAATTGGGTTTGATAAGCAGGACCTGTCCGTCCCCAAACCTGCTTTGAAATCTCCGGGCGCCCAGCCCCCTCAAGCCGCTGCCCCTCCTGGCCCCTTAATTACCCGCTGGGTGTAAATGACACTTTAATTTCCTCTGAATGTTCCGCCCAAACCCCCCCACCCATTCCTAATTACGAGTTGCTGTTTCCGACTTGCCTCCTGGTGGCCCAATTTCAAAACAGTGATTAAAATTAATTACCCAGGAGCCCCCTCTCCGCCTGGGCCAGGAGCCCCCTAGACACATCCGTGTCCCCAGTGGAGGTTCTGCCTGGGCTCCCGCATCCTGGCCTCCCGAGTGGCCTGAGGACAGGGACAGCCTCTCTCTGGGTCTCTGCTTGATTGTCTGAAATATTTTGGCTGGCTGGACGCGGTGGCTCACGCTTGTGACCCCAGCACTTTTGGAGGCTAAGGCGGGTGGATCACTTGAGGTCAGGAGTTCGAGACCAGCCTGGCCAACATGGTGAAACCCTGTCTCTACTAAAAATACAAAAATTAGCCAGGCTTGGTGGCGGGTGCCTGTAATCCCAGCTACTCAGGAGGCTAAGGCAGGAGAATCGCTCGCACCCGGGAGGTGGAGGTTGCAGGGAGCCGGGGTCGCGCCATTGCATTCCAGCTTGGGCGACAGAGCAAGACTCCGTCTCAAAGAAAGTAATTTAGGCTGTGGCCCCATCATGGGCAAGTAGCACATTGTGAGCGCTTGATAAATGTCAGCCAGAGGCGGCTGCACACAGCGGCTCACGCCTGTGATCCCAACACTTCAGGAGGCTGGGGCAGGAGGATTGCTTGAGCCCAAGAGTTCAAGACCAGCCTGGGCATCATACCCCCTCTACAAAAAGTTAGTGGGGTGTGGTGGTGCCCGCCTGTGGTCCCAGCTGCGCGGAAGGCTAAGGCGGGAGAATCACTTGAGCCTGGGAGGTCGAGGCTGCAGTGAGCCGAGATCGCGCCACTTCACGCCAGGTGACAGACTGAGACCCTGTCAAAAAAAAAAAAAGCCAGAAGCAAGATCACCTTTGCATCTGTGGCACCCTTAATGTGCTATGTGACTTCAGCAAAATGGCTTAACCTCTCTGAGCGTCAGTTTTTCCATCTGCAAATGGGGATGAGGGTGCTGGTCTCTGAGGGTTGATGCGGGCAGGAAGTGAGTTCATATGTGGGAAAAGCATGGCGCATAGTAGGTGCAGTCCTCCTAAATCCGATCTTGAATTCCTGCTCTCCTGGCCTGCTGTGAGTTGAATGTGGAAGGCGGCTCGAGTGTTCTGAGTCCCATCTTCCGCAAAAGAGATACTCGACATTAATTGAGTGGTTCCTGCATGCCGGGCTCCGTGCCAAGCCCTGGACACACATGACCCCTAGGGAGCATGGCTGAGACTCCACCCATATTAGTGCACAGTAGATGTTTAAAGAAGTCTGGAATGAACATATCCTTGAAACTATTTTATTTATTTATTTGAGTCAGAGTCTCGCTCTGTTGCCAGGCTGGAGTGCAATGGTGCGATCTCAGCTCACGGCAGCCTCCGCCTCCCGGGTTCAAGCGATTCTCCTGCCTCAGCCTCCCGAGTAGCCGGGACTACAGGTGCCGGCTGCTACGCCAGGCTAACTTTTGTATTTTTAGTAGAGACAGAGTTTCACCATGTTGGCCCGGCTGGTCTTGAACTCCTGACCTCAGGTGATCTGCCCACCTCGGCCTCCCAAAGTGCTGGGATCACGGGCGTGAGCCACCACACCTGGCCTCTGCCTCCTTGCAACTGTGTTATGAGTGGGGGCTTTTCCTGGGATATTCATTCAGCTGGCATTTGTTGTGCACCTACTGTGTGCCAGGCCCCATGCTGGGCACTGGTGTCACAGCACTAACTGAGACACACCCCCACCCCTGTGGAGCCAACATTCTCATCCTCATTTTTCGGAGGAGGAAAGAAGCTCAGAGATGTGAGGATTCTAACCTGAAGCGGCACAGCAGTCAGGACAGTTGATTAAGCACCTGTCACGTGTCACTCATTTACCCCTCATGAGAAGCCGATGTAGATGGTTGTCATGCTTTTTTTGCTGATGGGGAAACTAAGGTTCTGAAAGCTGAGGACTCAGGAAGTTAGGTCTATAGTGCAGGGGAGCCTGGGCACAGGGGCTTAGCCTGGGCACGGTGGTTCATGCCTGTAATCCCAGCATTTCTGGAGGCCGAGGTGGGAGGATCATGAGGTCAGGAGTTGGAGACCAGCCTGGCCAACATGATGAAACCCTGTCTCTACTAAAAATACAAAAATTAGCCGGGTGTGGTGGCGCACGCCTGTAATCCCAGCTTCTCGGGAGGCTGAGGCAAGAGAATTGCTTGAACCTGGGAGGTGGAGGTTGCAGCGAGCCGAGATCGCGCCACCACACTCCAGCCTGGGCGACACATCCAGATTCTGCCTCAGAAAAAAAAAAAAAAAAAGAGGGGAAAGGAGGCTCAGAAGCCGACTCCCAGGCTGGGCTGGGATCAGTTAACCGACATATCCAGTAGGAGCAGGACACCAGGCCTCTCTCTTCTGCCCCCACCCCTCGTGCCTGGACCCCAGGGATTTCCTCCAACCTTCCTGCCAAGTTCCTAGACAGCCCCAGAGCCCGGCTGGGCTGCAATGGGAGCAACCAAGGCAGCTGGAGGGGCAGCTGTAAGCAGAGCCCGTAACCAGACCTGGACGGCACTGGGGCCCGGCTGCTGGGGCCAGGTTACTCGATCCCCCCGGGGACGCTGGCCCCGGAGCCGGAGTCCTGGGGCGGCTGGGCAGATAGGGAGCTCCTTGTATGGAACTGGAGACAGACATCCCACCTCCGTCTCTTGCACTGTGGCAGATGGAGAAACGGAGGCGCCAAGCCTACCTGGGATCACTGTCTTTTATTTTGGAATGGAGAGGCCCAGAGAGGGCGTGTAGCTGGCCTAAGGTCACACAGCAAGGCCAGCAAGGTCATTTAACCTAAAGTGAATGCCGGTGTGCCAGGCCCTGAGCGAGTGTCTTTATTTTATGGGCAAGAAAAAATAGGAGGCTGGCTTCAGGGCACAGTGGCTCATGCCTGTAATCTCAGCAGTTTGGGAGGCCGAGGTGGCAGAATCACTTGAGGCCAAGAGTTTGAGACCAGCCTGGCCAACATAGCGAAACCCCATCTCTACAAAAAGTACAGAAGTGAGCTGGGTGTGGTGACGCACGCCTGTGGTCCCAGCTTACTCAGGAGGCTGACACAGGAGGTTTGCTTGAGCCAGGGAGGTTGAGGCTGCAGTGAGCGGTGACGGCACCACTGTCCTCAGCCTGAGCGGCAGAACAAGACCCTGTGCTTAAAAACAAACCAGAAATGAGGCTGAGTGTCTTGTCTCGCTGCAGTGGGGAGCCCCAGGAGTCCCTTCTGCGACGTGCCAGCCCCTCCATCCACCTTGACCTTCTGTCTCTTCCTCTAGTGGTTCCAGTCTCCACACTTTTTCCTCTGAGGTTCCCTCTCCCTGGAGCACCTTCCTCACCTTGTCCCAGGGTCTCCCCCTCGCCCCTCAGGCCTCAGCTCAGATCTCCCCTCCTGTAATCCTTCCTCGTGTTTTCATGGTCATGCTTATTGTCAGAAGCTATCAAGCGCCAGTATCGGGTAATGTGTCTGGTGTACCCTCTCTCCCCACAGGACTGGGAGCCCCTTAAGGGCAGGGCTTTGTAGCTGTCTCAGTCACGGCTGTGTCCCCATGCCTGGAACACAGCTGTCTGGTATACAGGTGGTGCCCAATAGTTACTCATCCAATGAGTAAGTGGATGACTTCCAGTTTAGGGTACAGGGAGGCAGAGCTGGGTGCAGTTGCTGCCAGGTTGGTGGTTGAGTGAAGTTGGTGGTTGAGTGAAGATGTGTTGGGGGTGGTTGTGGCTGCAGGAGCCCAGGGAAACTGAGGCCCAGCCAGGGCAGTCAGAGAAGGCTTCCTGGAGGAGGGGACACGCATGCATGTCCTTGACTGGTGAGCAGGAGTCAGCTGTAGGGCTTCGAGAACAGAGTGAGGTTACTATGTCTGGGATTAGGGAAGGCATCTGGGCCTTGAGAAGGTCACAAAGGTCCCCCAACAGAGGGGACAGCCTGAGCCAGGGTCTGGAGGGAGGGACTGGAAATGCCCAGTGGTAGCTGAGGGCAGGGAGAAGGTTACAGTCATTCCCAGGGTGGGAGATGTCCTTGAACATGGAAGTCCAGAGTGATTTTAAATCACTCACAGTGTACACATGGGGAAACTGAGGCCTAGAGAAGGGAAGTGACTGCGGTCCAACGGCAGAGGCAGAGCCGGGCTTTGAAGCTGGGCTGTGCGCTTCTGGAGCCAAAGTGCGTCTTCTAGGGTTTCTTCAGCTGCCGATGTCTCTCTGGGCCTCAGTTTCCCCAATCAGCTGTTGAGATTGGGCTGAGCAGGGCGAGGCAGGATGGCTTGTAGATGGTGACCCTGGTTCACTGGGGTCTTTTTTTTTTTTTTTCCTGAGACACAGTCTCACTCTGTCGCCCAGGCTGGAGTGCAATGGCATGATCTTGGCTCAAGCGATTCTCCTGTCTTGGCCTCTCACATAGCTGGGATTACAGGAGCCCACCACCACGCCCAGCTAGTTTTTGTATTTTAAGTAGAGATGGGGTTTCACCATGTTGGCCAGGCTGGTCTTGAACTCCTGACCTCAGGCAGTCCACCCGCCTCGGCCTCCCAAAGCTCTGGCATTACAGGCATGAGCCACCCAGCTCACTGGGGGGTCTTCAGGAAGGGATTGACAGCCAGAAAGTCATCAATGGCAAGTGCAGTCTAGGAAGCCACTTTCTGGGCTTTGCGTGTGCACGCTTGAACACACAGGTCTGTGGACAGCCACACGTGTGAACAGCTGTGTGTGTGTGGACGCAGAGACGCGGTTACATGCCGTGGACACGGAGACCCACAGACATACGTGGACGGAACACACAAGCATGTGAGCCCGTGTGCGTGTTGCAGAGGGTGTGGGGAACATGAGCGGGGCTGAGGGGTCAGACCAGGGTTCAACTCCCAATGCTGATGCTTCCTTCATTCACTTACAACAAGCAATTACTTTTTAATTTTTTTTATTTCTCTTTTACCCACATTCTTAACGGATGTCCTAGAATTACTTTTTAATTTTAAAATTTTATTTATTATGATTTTTTGAGATGATGTCTTGCTTTCTCACCTAGGCTGGAGTGTAGTGGCATGATCTCAGCTCACTGCAACCTCTGTCTCTCAGGTTCAAATGTTTCTCCTGCCTCGGTCTCCTAAGTAGCTGGTATTACAGGCAAGCGCCGCCATACCTGGCTAATTTTTGTATTTTTAGCAGCAACAGGGTTTCACCATGTTGGCCAGGATGATCTCGAACTCCTGACCTCAGGTGATCCACCCACAGCCTCCCAAAGTGCTGGGATGACAGGCGTGAGCCACTGTGCCTGGCCCCAACAAGCAATTGTTTTAATTTTGTTGTATTTGAGACAGTGTCTTGCTGTGTCACCCAGAGGGCAGTGGTGCAATCACAGCTCACTGCAGCCTCAACTCCTGGGCTCAAGGGATCCTCGAACCTCAGCCTCCCAAGTTGCTGGGACCACAAACAGGCACTGCCACGCTGAGCCAATTTTTGCATTTTTTGTAGAGGTGGAGTCTTAATATGTTGCCTAGGCTGGTCTTGAACCTCTGAGTTCAAGAGATCCTCCCACCTCGGCCTCCCAAAGCGCTGGGATTACAGGCATGAGACACCACACCCAAGCCAACTAGCAATTATTGAGTGCTATTGGTGTGATGGGCCCTGGGGGACAGGACCTTTGCCGAGACACACCCACCCTGCCTCAGGGGGCATGCGGTGCTCGAGGTAGATGGACTCTGAACAATCCCATAGGTGGGCAATTGTTTTATTTATCTTTATTTTTTATTTTTGAGATGGAGTTTGGCTCTGTCACCCAGGCTAGAGTGCAGTGTCGTGATCTCGGCTCACTGCAACCTCCACCTCCCGGGTTCAAGCAGTCCTCCTGCCTCAGCCTCCCAAGTAGCTGGGACTGCAGGTGCACGCCACCACGCCCGGCTAATTTTTGTGTTTTTAGTGGAGACGAGGTTTCACCGTGTTGGCCAGGTTGGTCTCGAACTCCTGACGTCGTGATCCACCCGCCTCGGCTTCCCAGAGTGCTGGGATTACAGGCTGAGCCACTGTGCCCAGCTCTGGGGATTGTTTCATTTGGGGAATGCATGCACAAAGCTGCGCCTCTCAGACTTTGCAGTGCACGTGGATCCTCCAAGATCTTGCTCAGGTGCAGGCCTAGGTGAGCGGGCCTGGGCCTGGGATTCTGCATTTCTGACAGTGATGCCCATGGCAGTGTTCCGAGACCCACACTCACAGCAGCACAGGGGGCTTGAGTGTGATGGGGGAGGAGAGGACGGCATAACATGGGGAGGCAGAGGCGTCGGGGTTCCAGGAAGGCCGGGGTGGGGAGCCTCTCTTAGGTGACCTGAAGTGAGGAAGTGAGCTGTGTGTGTATCTGGGGGAAGAGTGTTTCTGGCAGAGGGCACAGTCTATTCAAAGGTCCTGGGGCAGGACCATGCCTGGCCTGTTGGAGGAACAGCAAGGAGGCTGGTGTGGCTGGAGCCGAGTGAGGAGGGGGAGAGAGGGAGGAGGGGAGGGTAGACAGGGGATGGGGCGGATCGTGCAGGGCCTTGCGGGCTGCAGGGGAGACTCCAGCTTTGACTCAGAGGCCAGTGGGAGCCATGGAGGACTAAGGGCACAGGAGGGAGCTCTGACTCTGGGGCTCAGAGGCGCCCTCTGGTGGCTGGTTCGGGGAGGACAGCCTGGGGACCAGGGCAGAGGGGACTGGGCAGGGCTGGGCTGTGCCAGGCAGGTGGGATGCCAGTGGCCAGGGTATGGACGGGAAGCAGTGAGAGTTCTGTGTATACTCGAAGGCAGAGGCCACGGGAGTGGCTAACGCTGGCTGTGAGGCTGGTGGGATGGGGTGTGGAGGGGGAGTCAGGGGTTGAGCTCTAGGTGTGGCCTAAGCCATCAGCTGAGACAGAGGACGCAGGAGCAGTGTTTGGGGGGACATCTGCCATCCGTTCACCCTGATCGCATCAGGAGCCTCAGCGCCACTCCAGCGAGAACCCCGTTAGGGTTTTTGTTTTATTCGTGGTTTGTACTGAAACTCACAAGTGGATCCTAAAACTTCCACTAAAGCCTCAGGGGCCAAGAACAGCCCAAACACGCAGGCCTGGAGGACAGCAGGTGCGGGGAGAGTTCCCCGAGGAAATCCAGACCCGTGACAGGGCGACAGCATCTACGGCGGGTGGGTCTGGGGACAAAGGGCACCCTGCGTGGCTCAGGGTGAGACTGCACGAGCCCCGTGCCTGGAGAGGCTGAGGGCAGCTGTGTCCTGAATCCGGAGCTGGGGGAGGCCCTGCCAGAGTCAGGACTGTGGGCGTCATCAGGGATAGACAGGGTGGAGGGCCCCAGGAGTGGACCAGGCTGCCCAAGAGGGGCGTGGGTGAAGGGAAAAGAAAGAGGGAGACCTGGTGGCTGAGGGGGGCGCAGGGCGGGGCGGAAAGGTGGAAGGGAGGCCTGCAGGTGTGAGGTGTGGGGGGCCGCCAGAGGACAGAGCTCCCAGGAAGAGGAGCTGAACTCGGGGGTCCCCAAGGACGTGTCCATCCCTGAGCCTCAGTTTCCACATCTGTGCAGTGGGCTCATGTTTGCAGAGCTGGAGTGACAGCCAGCGGCCTCCTGGAGGGAGCTGCTGCTTTCTGGCCCCTATCCCCCCACAACGGGCCCCCACAGCGTGCATGCAAGTCCCCGCGGTGGCAGGCGGGCGCTCCCCCAACTCCCAGGGGCGCACAGACATGTGGGTGCACGGGTGTCCCGGAGAAGCCCGCACGCCACAGGGCGCACCCGGCAGCCTCGTGGCTCCCTGCGGCCAGGTGTCCGGCAGCCGCAGCCCAGCAGGTGGTGGGGCTGGGTCCCGGCAGGCAGGCGGGCGCCGAGCTGTTGCTGGCAGACACTCCTCGAGTTTCATGGAGAGAAGCAGATGGGCGGGGGGTGGGGGAGGTGCACAGGCCTCCGATAACCCCGGATCGAGGGGGTAAACTGAGGCCAGGTAAACGGGGTGGGTTGTGAAGTGGCCTGGACTCCCTGGAATAAACATCTGGGGTTCAGTTCGGTGTTATTATCAAGATAAGTAAAATTAATGGAGCAGAAGCTAGTGTGGGCTCCGCTGATCCCTGACTTTAAGCAAATAACTTTACCTTTCTGTGCCTCAGATTCTCTGTCTGGTTAAGAGGCCTATTAAGAGGACTCACCAGGCCAGGCACAGGGGCTCACGCCTGTCATCCCAGCACTCTGAGAGGCAGACAAGAGTGGATCACTAGAGGCTGGGAATTTGAGACCAGCCTAGGCAACATGGTGAAACACCATTTCTACTAAAAATACAAAAATGAGCTGGGCATGGTGGCGTGCACATGTGGTCCCAGCTACTTGGGAGGCTCAGGCAGGAGAATTGCTTGAACCTGGGAGGCAGAGGTTGCAGTGAGCCGAGATTGCGCCATTGCACTCCAGCCTGGTGCCTGGCGACAGAGCAAGACTCTGTCTCAAAAAAAAAAAAAAAAAAAAATTAGCTGGGCATGGTGGTGGGCGCCTGCAGTCCCAGCTACTTGGGAGGCTGAGGCATGAGAATCACTTGAACCCAGGAGGTGGGCGTTGCAGTGAGCCAAGATCAGGCCACTTCGTGACAGAGCAAGCCTCCATCTCAAAAACAAAAAAGAGAAGGAAGTCTTGACACAGGTCACAGCATGGACGCATCTTGAGGCAATGACGCTCAGTGAGAGAAGCCAGACAGGAGAGGAGACTGTGTGATCCCACTCCTGGGAAGTCCTGACAGTCATCAGATTCAGAGACAGGCAGTAGGAAGGGAGGTGCCAGGGGCTGGGGAAGGGGGTGAGGAATGAGTGTTTCATGGGGACAGTTTCAGTTTGGGAGGATGAGAAAGTTCTGGAGATGATAGTGCTGATGGTTACACAATTATGTGGATATTCTGGTTTTTGTTTTTGTTTTTCTTAGAAGATTTAGTAATAGTAATATAGGAAGTTCTTAATGCCAGTGAGCTGTGTGCACTTAAAAATGGTTAAGAGGCCGGGCGCGGTGGCTCTCACCTGTAATCCCAGCCCTTTGGGAGGCTGAGGTGGGTGGATCACCTGAGGTCATGAGTTCGAGACCAGCCTGACCAACATGGAGAAACCTGGTCTCTACTAAAAATACAAAAATTAGCCAAGCATGGTGGCGCATGCCTGTAATCCCAGCTACTCGGGAGGCTGAGGCAGGAGAATCTGCTTGAACCCGGGCGGTGGAGGTTGCGGTGAGTGGAGATTGTGCCATTGCGCTCCGGCCTGGGCAACAAGAGCGAAACTCTATCTCCGAAAAAAAAAAAATAGTTAAGGGAGGCCAGCCTCGGTGGCTCATGCCTGTCATCCCGGCACTTTGGGAGGCTGAGGCGGGTTGATCATGAGATCAGGAGATGAAGACCATCCTGGCTAACATGGTGAAACCCCATCTCTACTAAAAATACAAAAACTCAGCTGGGCACGGTGGCGCACGCCTGTAGTCCCAGCTACTCAGGAGACTGAGGAAGGAGAATCACTCGAATCTGGGAGGCGGAGGTTGCAGTGAGCCGAGATCGCACCACTGCACTCCAGCCTGGGCAACAGAGAAAGACTCCATCCCCCAACCCCAAAAAAGTTTAAGAGCCAGGCTTGGTGGCTCACAACTGTGATCCCAGCCCTTTGGGAGGTCGAGGCAGGCAGATCACATGAGGTCAGCAGTTTGAGACCAGCCTGGCCAGCATGGCAAAACCCATCTCTACTGAAAATACAAAAATTAGCTGGATGTGGTTGCAGGCGCTTGTAATCCCAGCTACTTGGGAGGCTGAGAATTGCTTGAACCCAGGAGGCAGAAGCTACAGTGAGCCGAGATGGCACCTCTATACTCCAGCCTGGGCAACAGAGCGAGACTCTGTCTCAAAAAATAACAATAATAATAATAATAAAATGAAAATGGTTAAGATGGCAAATTTTATGTTACATATAATTTAACCATTTTTCTTTCTTTCGTTTTTTTTTTTTTTTTGAGACAGAGTCTCACTCTGTTGCCCAGGCTGGAGTGCAGGGGCATGATCTCAGCTCACTGCAGCCTCCACCTCCCTGGTTCGAGCAATTCCCCTGCGTCAGTCTCCTGAGTAGCTGGAATTACAGGCGTGCACCACCACGCCCGGCTAAATTTTTTTTTGTATTTTTAGTAGAGGCGGGGTTTCACCATTGCCATAGTTAACCTCATGAATGAAGGAGGATGAACGTGGAATTAAAGACAAAGACAAAAGGTGGCTCAAACCTGTAATCCCAAGACTTTGGGAGGCAGAGGCGGGCAGATGATGAGGTCAGGAGTTCGAGACCAGCCTGGCCAACGTGGCGAAACCTCGTCTCTACTAAAAATACAAAAATTAGCTGGACATGGTGGCGGGCACCTGTAATCCTGGCTACTCGGGAGACTGAGGCAGGAGAAGCACCTCAACCTGGGCTTGTAAAAGACCCTGAGCTTTTACAGCCCTTCACATTTATTTTTTTGAGATGGAGTCTCGCTCTGTCGCCCAGGCTGGGGTACAGTGGCGGGATCTCGGCTCACGGGAACCTCCACCGGGGTTCTTGCAATTCTCCTGCGTCAGCCGCCTATGTAGCTGGGACTACAGGTGCCCGCCACCACGCCCGGCTAATGTTTTGTATTTTAGTAGAGATGGGGTTTCACCATGTTGCCCGGGCTGGTCTCGAACTCCTGAGCTCAGGCAATCCACCCGCCTCGGCCTCCCAAAGTGCTGGGACGACAGACGTGAGCCACCACGCCTGGCCTCGCATTTATTAAGCTCAGTGACTAGGGAGGAGACGGCGACTGTGGTCAGCGACTTGATTTATCACAAGTACTGCTTCCCTTGTTCGACAGGTTCCAGACGTTCAGGTAGATAACCTCCAGGAGCCCGGGGCCTGGAGCGTGACTGTCCTCAACCTTCCTTCTGGCGGCAGACACAGTTTGCCAGTTTGCCAGTTTGCCAGACAGCCTGCTTTCAAGAGGACGGTTCACTGTTTGCTCATATAGCCACCAGAAGTATATTGAGTTGGTCACACCCCACATTCTTGGGGTCACCAGCACACCATGTTGGCCAGACTGGTCCTGAACTTATGACCTCAAGCTGCCTGCCTTGGACTCCCAAAGTGCTTGGATTACAGGTGTGAACCATCGTGCCCGGACTAACCATGATTTTTTTTTTTTTTTGAGACAGAGTCTCAATCAGTCGCCCAGGCTAGAATGCAGTGGTGCCATCTCGGCTCATTGCAGCCTCCGCCTGCCGGGTTCAAGCAATTCTCCTGCCTCAGCCTTCCAAGTAGCTGAGATTACAGGTGCCCGCCACCACGCCCGGTTAATTTGTGTATTTTTAGTAGAGACGGGGTTTAACCATCTTGGCCAGCCTGGTGTTGAACCTTGTGATCCACCTGCCTCGGCCTCCCAAAGTGCTGGGATTACAGGCGTGAGCCACTGCGCCTGGCCTTTTTTTTTTTTTAAAAAGGCACAGGGCAGACAGGACTCTTAGGTAGGTTCTGGGTTAGGAGACTAGACAGGCCAGTGGCATGAGGGGAGGGTAGGCTGCAGTAAGGTCTGAGGTCAGGGGCCTTGAATCGCAGGGAAAGGCTGGGGCCTGGACTCAGAGGTCCTTGGGAGCCACAGGAGGTTGTAGAGCAGGGGAGGAGCCAGGGAAGGAAACTCTTACGGAAACAGGGCCATGCCCTGAACACACGTGGAATCCGGGTGTTCGCTGAGTCACAAATCCTGGAAGCTCAGGGTCGCAGAGAGGAAGCTCTGCTGCTCTACGCAAGGTTTTCCTGTTTGTGGAGGAGGCGGGCGCTCCAGGGCTGATCTTCCTGAATCACCTTCACCTCCTGGGGCTCAGAGTCCCTGAGCCACAGGGCCAGGGCAGGGCTGGGGGGTACCCCAGCTGCTCAGAAAGGAAAATGGGCACGGAACTTGCCCAAGAGTTCCCAGAAGGACAAGGCTGATGAGCTTCTCATTCGGGGCTCCGGGACCTGGACTGTACCTCTTTCTGGTAGGGGGTCCCCTGAACTGAGGCCTTCAGACATGGCGGGCAAGGGGTTCAGAGGGTGAATTCTGCTTACATTTCATTACCTGAGTGGGAGAGGTTCTCCACTCCACACACCTGGAAGTTTCTGCAAAGTTACCTTGAATGGGAGTGGGAAGCAGGTCTGCTTGAGAGGTAGTGAGGTGCCTGTCATGGAGGTATGCAATGGGAGGAAGACAAGGCTGGACTTGGGAGGGAGGTCAGAGCTACCAGGGTCACAGAGGCCCGTGGCATGGGGAATATTCTGTGATTCTGTCGTTCTGTAGTACCGTCATTCCCGGCTTGTGACTTTTTTTCTTTTTAGACGGAGTCTCACTCTGTTGCCCAGGCTGGAGTGCAGTGGAGTGATCTCAGCTCACTACAACCTCGGCCTCCTGGGTTCAAGGGATTCTTCTGTCTCAGCCACCCCAGTAGCTGGGATTATAGGTGCACGCCACCATGCCCGGCTAATTTTTGCATTTTTTGTAGAGACAGGGTTTCGCTATGTTAGGCAGGCTGGTCTCGAACTCCTGACCTTGGGTGATCCTCCCACCTCGGCCTCCCAAAGTGTTGAGATTACGGGCATGAGCCACTGCACCCAGCCAGCTTGTGGCTTATAAAATTCCAAGAGCCTTTGACTTTTTTTTTTAGCCTTTGAGTTTAATATTTTTGTGTTTTAATTCTAAGAATTCTTATGCATGTATTTTGAGATTGCATTTTTAAATGTATGTTTTAGGATACTGTACCTATTATTATAATAATTATTAGTTTTTAATTACCGAATGCATTTTTGTTTGAAGTCGTTCCCGGGCTTTCACACACACGTGGCCATAAAGGTGTTCTGATAATTAAATCAGTGCTGTGTATTATTATTATTGCCATTATTAATTGTTTCTTTGTTTTTTTTTTTAAGATGGGGTTTCGCCATGTTGGTCAGGCTGGTCTTGGAACTCCCGACCTCAGGTGATCCGCCCGCCTTGGCCTCCAAAGTGCCTGGATTACAGGTGTGAGCCACGACGCCCGGCCTTATTATTGTTGTTAATTATTATCCTCGTGAGGAATTTTTCTGGGATTGGAAGGAATGGCTGCGGCTCTCGCGCGCCTTCTTCTGGCCGCGAGCGGAACTGCAGGTCGCTCACCTCGCCGCCCCTCGCCCACAGGCGTCACCTCCTGTCGCCAGACCCTCGCCATGCAGACCCCGCGAGCGTCCGCTCCCCGCCCGGCCCTGCTGCTTCTGCTGCTGCTACTGGGGGGCGCCCACGGCCTCTTTCCCGAGGAGCCGCCGCCGCTCAGCGTGGCCCCCAGGGACTGTGAGTACGGGGTGGGGGGGTGGGGGGGGCGGTGTCCTGGGCGCGGGAGTCCTGTGGGAGGGTCTGGGTTCCCAGTTAGGTCCGCTGCCCCCATTTGGGGACTCAACCAGACCAGAAGCCACCCCTAGAAGGGGCATGACTTCAGGCACCCCCCTCCTCACCTGAGCCCGGGCTCACACCGCTCTCCACTCCCTTCCGCAGACCTGAACCACTATCCCGTGTTTGTGGGCAGCGGGCCCGGACGCCTGACCCCCGCAGAAGGCGCTGAAGACCTCAACATCCAGCGAGTCCTGCGGGTCAACAGAACGCTGTTCATTGGGGACAGGTATTGCTTGGGCCAGCGAGGAGGCCTGTGTGACTGGTGCAGAATGAGCGAGGGGGATAGAGAGAGGGGAGGGTCGGGACGGGGCGGGGCAGGTCGTGCAGGGCCTGGTGGGCCATTGGGAGGACTTAGGCTTTGACTTGGAGGAAGGTGGGAGCCACAGAAGGTTATAGGTAGAGGAAGGCCTGGGCCGGACTCAGGTGCTCACACGCGCCCTCTGGTGGCTGCTTCTGGGAGGAGAGGCTGTGGGAGGAGCAAGAGTGGAAGCCAGGGGACCAGGGTGGAGGGGACTGGGCTGTCCAGGTGGAAGCCGTGGAGGGGAGATGAGTGTGAGGTCACGGGGCTTCTAGGGATGAGCTTCTCCGACAGATCAGATGCTTTGGAGAGGAGGAGGAGGATGAAGAAGTGACCACTGGGCTTAACCACACGAGGTCACCAATGACATTGACCAGGGCAGCTTCCTCGGCATGGGGGTGACGTGGGGAGCTTGGTGGGCGCCTGGGAAGCGCCAAGGGGCACCTGACCTAAAGCCACGGGACATGGTGTTGGGGGCAGTCTGTGGGGCTTGTGGGGCAGGAGGTGGAGTGCAGGTATGAAGGGTGCTGGAGCCCTTTGGAGGGCTGTGGTCGGCGTTGGAGTTGCCCGTGGCAGAGACGGTGGCATGTCCCTGCGTGCCCCCCCCCCACCGTGCACACCACCTTGGCAGAGGGAAGGATGGAATGGGGGAGGGTAACGGAGCTCCCGTGTCTCACTGTGCCCCTCCCCCAGGGACAACCTGTACCGGGTAGAGCTGGAGCCCCCCACGTCCACGGAGTTGCGATACCAGAGGGTGAGGAAAGGGTCCAGGTGGGAGTGGAGGGGCAGGACCAGGGGGCCGCGACACTGCCCCGGGGACCTGGGTGACTCGGCCCTGCACAGCGGGGGCACTTAGGGCTGCTGGGACCCCGTGCCCCCTCACCAGCTCTGTCTGTCTGCAGAAGCTGACCTGGAGATCTAATCCCAGCGACATAAAAGTGTGTCGGATGAAGGGCAAACAGGAGGTGAGCAGGCCCTGGCTCAGCCCCGGCCACCGCTAATCAGCCCTGGCATTGCCCATGCCCCGCCCCAGTCCACCAGCCCTGGTCACGCCCCAACCCAGCCCCAATTTGCCCGGGCCACGCCCAACCACCAGCCCTGGCCACGCCCCCAAACAGCTCCAGATAGCCATGACCACGCCCACTTCCCCCACCCAATTGATCCCAGCCAGTCCCCCAACCTGACCACAGTTAGCCATAACCACGCCCCAAATAGTTCTGGCTACGCCCACACCCCTGCCCCAGTCAGTCCTAACTCAACCCCCCGCCCCGCATGCTCACACCCCACCCAATCCATCAGGTCCCCGTCCCAGCCCCTCCTCTATCAGCCCTGGCCCGCCCCAGTAAGCCCAGGCCACGCCCACCTCCCAGCTCTGGCCACGCTCCCAACCTGGCCCCAGTTAGCCATGACACGCCCACCACTCCCCAGTTAGTTCTGGTCACCCCATGCCCCACCCTAATCGGCCCTGGCCACACCCAGCGTGGATGCTTCTCCATCCCCGGTTACGACTCTGCTGTTGCCATGGTTATGCCCATAGTCTGACCACGCCCACCGTCCTGGCGCTTCGGATACGAAGTGTTTCCCTGTTTGGGCCACACCGCGTCCCCAGCCATTCCTAGGTTCAGCCCCTGCCTTGGCCACGCCCACAACAGACCGGCCCACCATCCTAGCCCCGCCCTGCACAGCTCCGGTCACGCCCACGCCCGTGGCCACGCCCACATCGCGCTCCCTTCTGCCTCCTGTCCCCACCTCAGGGCGAGTGTCGAAACTTCGTAAAGGTGCTGCTCCTTCGGGACGAGTCCACGCTCTTTGTGTGCGGTTCCAACGCCTTCAACCCGGTGTGCGCCAACTACAGCGTGAGTCTCCAGACTCCCTGTGCCCCAGGTCCAACCTCCAGGCCTCTGCTCTCCCCACCGTCCTTGGCCTTTCCCCAGGCCGTGTCACCTCCTCCAGGAAGCCTTCCTGGATATACTCTCCCTGCTTCCTCCTCCTGAAGCTCAAGAGGGTCAGCGCTGTCCAAACGAGGCCTGTACAGGGGTCAGGGAAGCCGTAGCTACTTAGGCAATGAGCTAGTTACAGGACTAATTAGGGATCAACTCTTAAATCTGTTTACAGGTCAGTAAACTGAGGCCCTGAGAGGTTAAGTGAGTGACCAAGGTCACACAGTAATCCATGTTCCAACGGGATTCCTCTTGGCGTGGGGAGCTGGGGGAGCCAGGGGCTGCTAGGCGGGGTCAGGAGATCTGTCAATCACACCCCATCGTCCCTGCAGATAGACACCCTGCAGCCTGTGGGAGACAACATCAGTGGTATGGCCCGTTGTCCATACGACCCCAAGCACGCCAATGTCGCCCTCTTCTCTGGTAAGCACCCCCCAACCTCCATCTGATCAGCCCCAGCCACAGGCAAGACCTGGCATTTTCTACTCCGGAGTCTGGGTCATTTAGAAGCAGCTGGATGGCCATTTGTGCCAGCTGTGACAGAGACAGACTCAGCCCAGGTGTGGGGCTCAGCTGGGATTGAGGCTCAGTGGGGTTTGGGGCTCAGTTGAGGTCAGGGGCTTGGATGGAGGTGGCGCTTGGATGGGATCCAGGCTCAGTCTGGAGACAGGGGTTCCCCTAGGCTCAGGGCTCAGTCTCGGAAAATTGAGTTTCAACCCATGCAGCCCCCGGCCTCTGCGGTCTCACCTCTTCCTGCCTTCCCCACCCATCCAGAGGGGATGCTCTTCACAGCTACCGTTACCGACTTCCTAGCCATCGATGCCGTCATCTACCGCAGCCTTGGGGACCGGCCCACCCTGCGCACCGTGAAACACGACTCCAAGTGGTTCAAAGGTGAGACCAGGAAGGGCAGTGGGCCCAGACCTGGCAGGGCCTGGAACCTGACATTCATCAAATCCCCCCACCAGAGTAAGAGTCCCAGAGGTTCCATTGGGGGCATTTCCACCACATCTTTGGAATCTGTTGGCCTTTTTGAAGACTAGAAAGCTAGAGGAACAAGTTTAGTTGGATCTAAAGTAGAACCCACTAGAAGTGGGTGGCTAAGAAGCCCAAAATGGAACCCCAGAAAAGACATAGCAGGACTCAGCTCTTCAACACAAGAGGGAGGAACATAACAAAAAATAGTTGATGTTGCCATTTGTGGCAATAGACACAGCGGTTTTCGGCTTCTGACATCCCTTCTCCTGCAAAAAAAAAAAAAAAAAAAACTTTGAGTCTGTTTCATTTTGCCTGGGTAACCAGCCTAGGTCCCCCCTTCACCATAAAAGCCAGTGAGTCCTCAGCCCCAGAAACCCCCTTTGTCGTGGCAGGGGCTGAGTTCTGACCCCTCCTCTTCTGCAGAGCCTTACTTTGTCCATGCAGTGGAGTGGGGCGGCCACGTGTACTTCTTCTTCCGGGAGATTGCAATGGAGTTTAACTACCTGGAGAAGGTGAGGCTGGTGCAGTGTGGCGTGGAGTTGAGCGGCTCCGATCACGTGAAGTGGAGGGCAGCGGTGGATCCATGAATCCCTACATGGGGCGAGAGGGTCCTGCCCTCCATTTCCGGTCCCCAGGGCCTCCCTTCCAGCCGTGATCAGGCCCTAAGGCTGACGGCATCTCTGGAGCAGCCATGGAGCACTCAGCTCGGATGCGGGGCTTGAGTTGGAAGTCAGATACATCCGGTGCTCTGCTGTTCGCCTGTTCATCCGCCTGCTCACCCTCCCACGTACCCATCTGACTCTTAAGCCTACCCACACTTTCATGAGCCCTTTCATCCATCTACTCATCTGCCTACCCACCCACTCATCCACCTACTACCCATGCATTCATCCATCCATCCATCCATGCATCCATCCACCCATCAGTTCATCCAGCCACACTTCTGTCCTATCCATCCACAGTCCAGCTATCCATCCATTTAACCATCATCCATCCACCAATCCATCCACCCATCTACCCATCCATGCACCACCCATCCATCCATCCATTTATCTCTCCACCCAGATATCCACCCACCCACCCATCCATCCATTTACCTACCCACCTATATATTCATCCATCCAGCCACCTACCCATCTGTCCATCCATCCACCCACACATCCTTCCATCCATTTATATATCTATCCACCTACACACCACCAACCCACCCACCCATCCATCCATCTATCCACTCACCCACCCAACCATCCACCCACCCAACTCACCCATCCATCCACCCACCCAACCATCTATCCATCCATTCATCCATGCATCAACCCACCCACCCATCCATCCATCCAACCAACCTACAAACATCCATCCACGAATCAACCCATTGATCTATCCAGCAATCAATCCACCCATACAACCATCCATCCATCTAACCATCCAGACATCAAACCACCCACCCAGGCAACCAA